>JAJMGB010000035.1:0-140849 GCA_030568535.1 Suhomyces anneliseae
AGAACCCACGGCGGGAGTCGAACCCGCAATCTTTTGATTAGAAGTCAAACGCGTTAACCATTACGCTACCCAGGCGATTTTCTTGAAAATTTATTTTCGTGTGTTACCCACCGTTGCAGGAAAGAGAAGATCACAAGAGGTAAGTTTGAAGAAACAATGATTAAAGGAGGTTAAAATGTGATATATATTAGAGAATTAGCTCTTGAGTGTAGTGATATAGTCTTTAATTAAATTTTGGCTAATTTCATGGGAAGCTGCTGGATTTTCTTAGGAGTTACTTTCTATATTAAACAGATGATATACTTGAATAATAGCATTGAAAGAGTAATTATAAAGCCAATTAAAACTAACTGAATAATTCAAAATCCATTAAATTCATGTTATCGTTCCTGAAATTTTGTTTCAAAGCTTTAGTTCATTATTAGCAGTTAGTCTATAAGTTAATTATTATGAATAATTACATACTAATTCCCAAACCTACTCAAACACCATAAAGCCGAATTATCAACTCCAGCTAAAATTAATAATGGATTTATTTCCAATTTTTAACCCTCATATACTCGCTCTCTTAATCATATACCATCTTTACACACTTCTGAATTACTTATTACTTAGGCTATACATCACGTGCGCATACCTCCACATAATTCCTAAACCTCACTAGACCCTACCAGTTTACCCAACACAACACACTCTTTTAGTAGCTGCTTTAGGCGGTTGATCTACAAATCCACATCCCCCAATGACTCCGCTGAACCGGTTCTACGATGAGCCCGGCTCAAACTTGCTTAGACACGAAGATAGACATGTTGATATAGAAAACCATTCTCAGATAGATGGTACAGTCACTGCATCAGAGTATGATTCAATGACACGGCCTGAATGGTTTAAAAGAAGATACGTTTTAGATGGATACAACGACCGGTTTGTTGATAGTCACCCAATACGGCAACCAAGGCTTGAGAAACCAGAAGAACCAGCTGGTCTTGGAGCCTTTTATCAACGGTTTAAAAGAGTACAACCAAGTAGTGCATACTTCAGAATTGGCCAGGGTAGAGGAACTCCGATACTTTTCAGTAATTCGATGGCAAAGAACTTTGATAAAGAACGTATTGCTTATCGCCAAAGGTCAAACATAAGAAAAACCAGGTTATCTTTACTTAGAACGATTATTAGGATGAATCCTCCTACAGATGATGATGGCTCTCTTGAGGAGTTTCAGAGAGAGCTCACAGGATTAGAGAAGGAGGAACTCAATGATACTGACACCTTTCTTCGATTTCAACGGCTTGTCAAGAATTTGAATTACCCTTCTGATCCAGATTGTATACGAATGATTTTAAGCGAGCAAACATCAAGAATAGGTACTCCAGATGAAATTGAACAACATCCCGAATATTGGAACTACAGTGATATGAGTGACCCAATAAACTGGGAAGGTGAGATAGTTAACCAAGAACTTCCGTCCCACGAATACCCTTTATTTGACTTCCAAGGCAAGAAGGTTGTGCGTGATCCATACAAATTGGAACCATATCTACCATCCATTAATTTAGTATTTATAGAGTTTAACACCCTAGAATCAAACTTGAAAAAGTGGGAATTGGATTTTGCACTTCACTTTCCTCCTGAGTCTAAGCACGAAGTATATAAAGCTCGAGTTGCATCAGGATTGATTTACCACAGGGCAGATATACCATACATTACAGCGACTGTAAATGTGATTGTTCGGTTAGATGTTTATCTCCCTGTGCAAAGAACGAAGAACACAACTTTGAGAATACTATCATTTATTTAATTGGGAGATAGAATCAAGGCCATTTGAATGGATTTTCATGGTTAAAAGCGACAAGAAATGGCTATGGGCTGTTGCTGGCCACCAATGGTGAAGTTCACAATATAAAACACTATGAGACGATTTAATTGATAGAATAGGACTGGAATGAGTGATAGGTTAACAGAACAATTTTTAAAGAGACATTATACTTTCTGCCTCCTTACAGCATATCAGAGTGTTAAGGAGGCTTACAAGTTCGACTATTATGCATACGAATTAATTTAATACAAGGAGAAGGTGATTTAACACTGTTTGTAAAAGATCTGTGCAGTTTAATGGACCAATTTTGTAGGGTTCAAATTCTTCGAGTAACTGGACTAATTCATATCTCATTAGAGCGCAAAAGCAACATTTATAAAATCATAATCAAGACTTAACATTTCCACTGAAGTCACCACAATCATAAATAAAATCTGGTCTATGTATATATTGATTACGTAATTTCTTACTAATACAAAACCCTATATCCCCACGATTTTGGCCCATTGGTGTCATTCGACAGCATATAAGCCATTCAAGCAGTAGGTAGTCCTCTAACACTCTACCTTCTCGTTCTCCCCTGACAATCTCATTTTCCAGTTGCTCTTTCTCTTCCACCACTTTCCCCCAGACCATGTGATCTTATCTACGTGTCCCGCACAACCAAATATCCATATTCTAATCTAACTACCACTACTAGTCCCCAATCAATGCCCAACCCAATCACATCGTTCTTCTCCAGGGCGCTAAGGGGCAACTCCCAGGCCTACACGCCAGTGGCAAACAATTCTAACGCCAATTTGCCCGGTTCTTTCCCGTCAAACGAAGCCGAACCCGTGATACCCAACGGGTCTAGAGCGACTCTTAACTCAGAACACATCAACATCACATCCTCCAAGATCCAGAACTGGTTGAATATCATCTTCATCAAACCGTTGATCATCGTTTTGGTGATAGCTTTTCGGATCTTGGCCAAGTTATTCAATATCATATACTTTAAGGATCAATCAAGTGAGGAGTTCCAGATCCAACACAATGATCCAATTGATAAGGTGAATCGGTTTGTAAGGGATTTAGAGGATAATTTGAGTCCTGGCCAGATCTCTCGTGGATCCAATGCATTGCCGCCATTTTATCAAGGAAGTTATACTCAAGCATTATACATGGCAACCAATAGAGCCAAGTTCTTATTTGTATATTTGACCAATCCTCATAATGAAAGCTCATCAGCTTTGTTCAAGAAAGTGGTCACAAACCCTAAATTCATCGATTTATTTGGTGGCAGAAATGATGTGTTGATATGGGGAGGAGATTTGACCAATTCTGAAGCATATCAACTTGCCAACAGTTTGAATGTAACCAAGTTCCCATTTTTGGGACTCTTGTGTCTTACTAGGACTGTCACCATGTCACAGCTGGGTCCTGTGAAGACAAGTCCAAAGATGTCGTTGGTACTGAAATTACAAGGAGGAATTAGAGATGATGTGGATGAGAATATCTTAATCGATAATAAGTTCAGAAAGAAGATTGCCAAATACGAACCAGAACTTAAACTTATGAGAAGTGAATTGAGTGATAAGTTCATGGCCCAATTGCTTCTGAAACAACAAGAACTCAAATATGAAGCATCTTTGGCCAAGGACAGAGCCAAGAAGATTAAGAAGAATTACGAACAAACCAAATCTAAGTTTTTGGCATACCACGCTCAATACTTTATTGATTTACAAAACAACCCTCCACTGACAGACCAATCCAAGATTGCTATAAAAATGAAAAATGGAGTCCGTTCCACCATAAACTTCCCAGCCAGTAGTCCAGTGTCGGATATCTTCATGTATGTGGAACTTTACAACCAAGGAATGTTGGAAGGACCACCAGTGAATGGTGTGAGTGATTCGGAAGCCAGAACCTTGTTTGATGGCTTTGAAATGAAATACGAGTTCAAGTTGGTTTCGCCATTACCTCCACGTACAACATTGAATGATGTGATAGAAAAGACTATCAGAGAAGTCAATATTATCTATCCAAACGGGTTGTTGATGGTAGAAGATAATTAGTACAAATATACATATATATAAAGGTTGTTGATCTAATTGAGTTGGTATCAACGTTATGCTCCCTGGGAAAAAGGGAACAGTGAAGTGAATATTCCCAAAAGTGTGGACATGTTCTTCTACATGGGTACAATGTCTGTTATCCTACAAGGTTCTTAATAGTCATGATCATTAATAGTATAAAGATATGTAGATTATGATACAGCACCGCTAGGTATACGTAGATGACGGCTGGATGGAACAGCTAGCGGGCAATTTGAGTCGTCCGTAGACACTGGTCCACCACTAATATGGTGATATGGTGGATTTTTCACTGGAAAACTGGTACTGTTGGCGAACTTGGTTCCTTTAACAGTTCTGGTTTCAGTTCATAGTTGATGTAACGGATCTTTTGGACAAAATAGAAGGATACTTCCATTTGGAGCATTATCTCAGTTTCTTTACTTCTTGGAAACCTTACCCTTCTTCTTCTTTTCCTTCTTCTTCAACCCCACGAACCCGTTCTTGATCACCAGCACGTAGTCGGTCCAGAACTTATCTAATCTATCATTTTCCACCACAGTACTCAACTTTATCTTGTCTTTCTTGTCCTTTCTGTCCTTACCGTTCATGGAGATTCTCACCAAGATCGGATATTGTTCGGAATTGTCTGGATATTGTTCATTTGGAATCACATTGGTGGATAAGTCTTTGATACCTGAGTTGTCGTCGTCCAAGGCTAAAGAGGTGGTGAGTCTCTTTTGGGTCAAGTAGACCGAGGATTTTCCCTCGTTCTTGGTCAAAACTTGAGTCACCTGCTTCAAGAATTCGGCGTTGTCCAATCTGGTCATTGTGTGAAAGAACTGATGATGGTTTTGGTTTTAGTTTTTGGTTTTTGGGTTAAGTGTTGAATTGGTCCTGGATATACGATTGTTGGAGTGCATAAAATTTTCAGTGCGATCTGGCAGTGGGAGGTGAGAGGTGATTTGGGATATTGTGAACTGGAAGGAATTGGAAGAAGATTGTGGGATTTGATTGAGGGGAGTGGGGAAGGGACAGTTGTGGAATGTTGTGGGTTGTGATGGAACGTGATTGAAGCTTTTGGTGGATTTGGGGTCTTTTTGGGATGTTTGGTGGGGCATTGGTGGTGTTGGTTTGGGTCGCAGGTTGCAAATTGGGTGCAACAGTGAGACTCGAGAGACTAAAGAGAAAAGAGAAGAAAGAGAGGAAACAGAGGGAACAGAGGAAGTGTGGAGTTTAGAGATGTTCAGTAACTTCTTCTGGGTGTTACATGACGTAACCAAAAGGGTTCCAATTGGATGGTATTGTATTTAGCAATTGGGTTGACTCTGTTCAGTGCTATAGTGCTATAGTTGTGGCTCACATTGATAGGGAGAAGAAATGTGAAGTGAATGTTTAAAAATGTGATATCTAGATTTTTATCTCTTTTTGTAATTTTGTGTGGTTTGGTGTGTTATTTTCTTCACTTTTAATTGTTTTTGACCAAGGTATAATTTGATATTTCTACTCGCTGTTTGTCAAGCTTTTCTATAATTATAATTTTTTTGCAATTTTCAAAAATTCAATACCACAAAAGAACCAATAATACTGAAAAACAGACCAATTACAGTTCAACAGGCCAAACTTGGCTAACAAACTAGAATTATGCCAATTTTCACCAAGGACTCACCAAAACCTTCCAACTATACCTAAACTCATTAAATCACTATTAATAACGTGTTGCAGCCACAGTACACCCAAGATACTCCGACCGCTAACCTCCACAAGTCGAAAGACCAATGGAATAAATCCAGAAAATGCTCCAAATTTCTCCATTACTTTCATCTCCCATCTTGTATATTACTTCAAATGAAGCACCTATTTCAGTAGCCTTCTCATACCACTAAAAAACCATCTATACCTTACAAACCATCCACATTAAAAACCCACATTACAATCAACATTACAACCCTTACAAAGCTCCTACTCTGTAGCCAAGAAACCCCCGATCACTACACCCTTCCATCCCACACTCACAAATCCGTTCAATCTCACTTCGGAATTGGGTTTCCCCAGATTACGGATACCTCCGAGTTGGCTATGCTAAATGCACTCTCCACAATTCTACCCACTAAAACTCCCCTGCAAAAAAACCCCCTTCCCCTGTCGACTCCCCAGTAGCCCATTGGCACTCCCCTCTTTGGACTACAGTCACACTTCCGGGCCCTGGTTGACTCCTGTAGCCTCTTTAAACTACCTGATTCAGGTTCCCCCACTTGTAAAAGGTCAAAACCTGATTTAGGGCGCACGCTCGTATCAATTTTCATGTTATCGCGAAATTAATCAAAAGCCCTTATCGCATCTTGTCTTGCTCATCAATATATTCATCACTATAACGCTCTTTCCTGTGATTATCCCCAGTAGTGCTCAAGCCAACAGAGCCCTTGGTCCCTCTACTGCTTAAACAGCCATCTAGCGCTGGAATCTACTTAATCGCTTGTCCGTTTCATCGTCCAATCTACCAGTAATTGGTAAAACAGCGGGTATTTTCACACCACTGATCTGCCTAGAAACACACACCAAATCACACCACTGATCACCTAGACACTATAGTCGCTATAAACACTATATCTGGCGATGTCTGCTCATAATAACCACAAGACCCAGCGTATCACCGCTTTGGCAGTCTCGGTTTTGGTGGCTTTAGCCGCTGGTACTCCATACCTCTACGGGGTGTTCTCTCCACAACTTGTCCAGAGAGTAGGACTTACGACTTCAGACTCGGCCACCATCTCCCTAGCCACCAATATGGGTTCGGGGCTTGGTGGTCTTCCTGCTGGAATGGTTATCGACCATTACGGTCCCCATTTCTCCATCATGTTGGGAGCAGTGGGGATCTTCGTGGGCTACTTAGGCTTAAACCACATCTACCAACACCAGGTAGCGAGCTTACCATTGATCTGTGTATCAATGGCATTTGTGGGGTTCGGCTCCATCACTTGTTTCTTCGCTACATTGAAGGCAGCCCAGGCTAACTTCCCTAAACACAGAGGAACTGCTGGTGCTTTCCCTGTCAGTGCCTTTGGATTATCGGCCACCATCTTCTCCGTGATTGCCGCTACCGTGTTTCCTGGTAAAACAGGCGAGCTTTTGCTCTTTTTGTCTATCTTCTGTGGATCCTTGGCTTTCGCTGGATCCTTCTTTGTTCATGTTTACTTGGACCAGGAACACGGCGACGAGGAACATGGCCCTATCCAGCAATCGAGTGTCCAGGCGACATTGGGGACCGGTGCCCCAGCAGGCTACACCGCCGTCGAAGAAAGTCCTTTGATTTCTCGCTCAAACTCTTCCAGCTCCTTAGTGTTTGTGGATGAATCTGGAGTTAATATCTTTGGAGGAAAGAGGAAGACTTTTGTTACTGATAAGGCAGAGTCTTTGGCAGGTTCATTCTCTTTCTGGGGCATTGGTGATAGAACACCTCGTTCAGCACGGTCTTCGGTGAGTTCTTCTGCCTCTGAAGCTGCTCCAGCTCTTCAGGCCATTCGTGACCAAACCCAGATCCCATTAATGTCTAGAAACAACTCCTCCAATAATGTTGGCGGTTCTTCGACCCCCAAGAGAGGCCCTGTGATTCAAGTGAAACATACCAAAACTCCGGCTGCGAAAAAGAGCCCTATTGCAATCATCAAGAAGAGATTGACCGATAAGACATTCTTGACTCATTTCTTGGTCGTCAGTTTGTGTAGTGGTATTGCCCAGATGTACATCTACTCCGTGGGTTTTGTGGTGACTGCTCAATATAACTATGACCCGACCAAAGCTCAGCTCTTTGCTAGAGGTGGTGCTCCAGTGTCGGGCGGTGCAGCAGGTCTTCAAGCAGTCCAGGTATCTATCATCTCTTTAGGATCCTTCTCAGGCCGTTTGGTTGGTGGTTTCCTTAGTGACTACATCTACAAGACTTACCATGTGTCGAGATTGTGGATCATTGCAGCCACCTCGATGTTATTGGCTTCTGGCCAGTTCATCAGTATGGTAAATGTGAATAATCCTCATTTGATCACACTTGCCTCTGCCATTATTGGGGGCTGCTATGGTTTGGCTTTTGGTACTTATCCTGCTGTTATCGCTGACCAATTTGGTACCAAGACCTTCACTACTAATTGGGGTTTGATCTGTGTGGGTCCTTTGATAGTTTTGTTCACTTTGAACAGGTACTTCGGTCACATTTATGATCTGAATACCGACCCAGAAACCTCTCTTTGTTACAAGGGTAACGGATGCTACCAAGGAGCCTTCAAAATCAGTTTCAGCTTGTGCTTTGTCATTTTGGTAGTGGTGATGATCTTAATTGGTGTCCAGAGAAAGAACACCAAAAGAAACACTTGAACAGTATGGTGAAGTCAGAGACAATACTTGACTCATCAACAAATAACAGACATTTAATTTGATTTACTTTAAACAAACTGTACCTTTATTACTTCATACAATTCATTCACAATAGATGGTGTCGTGTGACACGAATGTGGATATAAATTATTATAAATCACTATAAATTAATAAATTAATAGTTGGATAAATGATAGCATTAACATTAATATTTACAAGATACATAAAGGCCGAAGCCTGATCATAATGTCCATGGGGGTATGTAAGCAATAAAACCAGCTAATTGGTGTAGAATTAATCCACTTGGTTCATACTTTCTAAATCAATCTCTTGTACCAAACCTCTTTGGTAAACAGCTTTACCAAGCAAGGCAGTGAAGTAACCGGAAGAGATTTCGGCATTTCTGATTTCGTTCTCCAATCTTTCCTTTTCCATTGATCTCTTATCGATACTAGTTTGGAAGTTGTTCATCACTTGTCTGGAAGGATAGTTCAATACTCTTTGACATTCTCTAGCAACACGAGTGGCATTGATATGTGGGTAGTCCAATTCGTGAATTTGCTTTTTAATCTTTCTGGCTTGGTTTCTTGGGAATGCATTTGGTATGTCATTCAAAAGATAGTAAATAGTCACACCAGAAGCACAAACAAGAATAGGAACAGCTACCTTTTTAAGAACTGAAGGACTTATCACATCGGATATATTCCAGAACTTTCTAATAAGTGCACCAGTGGTAAGAATCTTACCCGAAGAGTAAAGAGTATGCAAGGTTAATTGGGAAGAGGCCAGTTCTTTGAGTGCCATAGCATTGCTTGGAATGTTAGCAATCATACTGACTGGGTTGTAGTAGTTGAGTTGATCTCTAGTAGTACTGACAAAGGTACTTGGAACACCAGCCCATAATAAGAAGGATTCTAAAGATGGATCAAAGAAATCAGCGACTTCAATGGTGTCATCTAATTTCTTCTTGATAGAATCACGCTTTCTGGTGAACATGAGTTCAGCGTTGAAAACCTTGTCGTTCAAGAACTCTTCTCCCAAAGTGCTTTGACCGTACTTGATAATTTCATCTACCTTTTCAGATGTCAACTGTCTGGCAGCTTCTTCACTTGCAATGACGTTTTCTAAGATCTTGTTGAACATAACTTGTTGAGTTTCTTTGGCAAATTCATATAAGTTAGATAATCCATGGAATTTGACTTCTGGAACAACTTCTAACAGGTTGACAGTGTTTAAAATCTCCTTCTTAGTGTTGTTATAGACAGCAGTGTAAGTTGAGTCAATGAGATTGTTAATAGTATCACCAATTCTGGAACTCTTAGCAACAATATCATTATATTGAGGAGAGATTTGGTTCTTTAATTCATCCATCTTTTCAGCCTTGTATTTCATGTAGACTTTTTCATTAAGTTTAGATAAAGCTTCTAAATCACCCAAGATATTGAGCAAGTAACTCTTAGCAGGTAATAACTTGGAAATGGCTCTCTTTTCTAAGATGAACTTTCTTAAAGAGGCTTCCAAATGGTCGAAATCTGGATTACTACGGTCATCGCCTTCTGGATCATCATCACCATCTGGATCACCGTCTTCACCTAAAGCTTCAGAAGAACTGACGAAATGGATGAATTCTTTAGAGTTCTTGAAAGTATCAGGTGACAAAGTCTTAACTTGACCCAAGATTCTGTCCATACATCTTTCTTTGTTCTTAATATTATCAAACTTGTTGACAACAATAAAAACATAACGCTTTTCAGCAGCAGTGGCAGTGATAAATTCTTTAGCAGATTGTGTCAAGTGGTTTTCAGAATTTACAACAAATACCACAAGATCAATTTCTTCTTGTC
Source organism: Suhomyces anneliseae (assembly GCA_030568535.1). Lineage (NCBI taxonomy): Eukaryota > Fungi > Ascomycota > Pichiomycetes > Serinales > Debaryomycetaceae > Suhomyces > Suhomyces anneliseae. Next base: position 10,080 of record JAJMGB010000035.1, read on the forward strand.
TGGAGAAAACTTGAGTGGTTTGGTAGGAGTCAAGGTTCAAACCTGGAGCATCAATAATGTTAATATCAATGATACCGTTGTGTAATAAACTTTCTTGGAAGCTTCTATGGTCTAAGACGAACACTTTCAAAAGCTGGTAATTGTCAGAATCATAGACCAAATCTTCAAGTTTATCAAGAGGATGACGTTCGTAACTAGAAGCATCTCTTGGGTTGTATTCAGAGCCTACTCTGATAGCATGGACTTCTTCTATACCACGGTTTTCCTTGGTTGCATCGATAACTTCACAGAAGACAGCAGTACATGGTTGTTGGTCTTCAGGTAAGATCTTTCTTCTCAATAAAGCGTTACAAAAGGTAGACTTACCGGAGTTTAAATCACCAGTAACAAAGACTTTGGAAGTAGTGTTGTCGACTCTGTCCTTTAAATTGAGCAAGTACTTAACTTGTTGGGATAATTTCTTGTTTAAAAGGGCAGAAATGGACTTCTTGTCAAGGTTAGACATCAAATTATCTTCGGTATGACCACTCTTAAGATCTAACTTGATGATTCTGAACTTTGGCATTTCTTCATCTTCTTCTTGAATCTTGGCTTTTCCTACGGATTTCAATGATTTCTTGTTCAGTAACAAGGCCATATGGTTAGAACTGGAGTTCATGGCGTGATCACCTTCAACAGGGTAAAACACAGGTCTTTTGGAGTTTTCTTCGGTTAATTCATAAAGCAATTCAATGGTTTGGTTGATGGCTCTGTCCAAGGAGATCTTGTATTCGTTATACTGGAGTTGTTGTACAGAAGCAGCCATGTTCTTTCTCTTGTTGATGTTAGAAGCCGAAAGTGCATTACTGGAGCTTCCAGATTGTCCATTAACAAGTGTGGTATGGTCGTTGAATCTACCTTCTTCTGGAATGTACATCACAGTGGCTGGACCATCTTTGGAATCGTTATCTTGGACCAAAGTGGAGGCATCATCACTGGTGTTTGACGACTGCCTTTTGAGGTGGATAAAGTCGTCTGACATCTTTGATGGTGGGGGGACCAATTAGTGTAGAGGATCGGGGATCGGTGAGCGTTTGTTGAAGTGCTCTGATGACTAATCAGTCTTGGGGGAACGTGGAGATATGGTGTCTTGAAGACTATCAGACCGATGTTGTTTGTGTTACGCCACTAATGATCTGGTGATAATGGTGCGTAGGGAAGGTAGTGCGGCGGAATACAGTGGAGTGGTACGACTGGTGGGGACTGCGATGGGCCTGTACCGCGGGACCTGTCACTAACGGTCTAATTTAGTGCGCCGCGCAGCGGTGGCTCTAGCGAGGGAAGAAACCAAGTACCGAGGAACAAGTAACACAAGATAATATAAAGATCAAAGGTTATTAAGCAGTATAAGGTGACTTCTGGTTTACCACTAAGTGCATTACTGGCCTACTAGCGGGTTCATGGTCGCTGAGGTGGAAATAAATAGTATTATTAGCTCGTAAACAATAAGTATAAAGTAACTACATAACTGTGTAAGTAGATGGGTCGTCTCGTCATATTGGAGATCAAGTATCATTAGTATTAGGGGGCTACGTGTGTAGCATGGCGAGAGGGTGCCTGATTGAAAGGTCAGGTGAGGAAGATAGTGGAGCGTTGGGAAATTTTGTAGAAAGTGATGGGTTCTTCTTTGAAGTACCGGTGATTATTAAAGGGTACAGTGATCGATCTTTGGGACAGAGTGGGAAAATAACATTTCAGATTAAATTAGGAATTGGTACACATATCACTGGGACAATTGAACTATAATACTGCTTTGCTGGTGTTAATGGGTTGCTTGGTGAAATGGTTGCGAAATCTGGAACCAAAAGATACACAGAGGCCAGTCACAAGAACAGCAGCTTGAAATCAGCTAGTTAAAAGACTTGATCAGGATAGTTAAATACCCAGCTAATTGAACGGTTTACCAATTGGTCACCCACTATAGTGCTATAGTGCTATAGTTGTAAATATTATCCCTTACATAACTTTCATTTCACAAGTTCTTCATTATAAGCACACTCAAATCGTCTATTTCAATCTCATTGAAACGGTCAATTTCTTTATTAACCGAAAGTCCAAACCTCAATGCCTCATTCATAAATGCCTGTGCTACTGACTTATACTCGTTCCAGTATTTCAGAGCTTCTTTATCATCCAAAATAAACTCTTCTTCCTTCTTGGTTCTTTCTTCTTCTTTCTTGATGTAAATCTTACTGACCTTTATTCTGTTTTCTCTAAAATCTCTATTCATCTTGGTTATCAATTCAAAGGCTCTTGGGATCATTTCAAATTTTCCAAGACCTGCTTGTTCGATTAATTGGAATATTTCATAGATTTGTTGGATCTTAAGCACAAACTTCGGGAAAACATCAAAAAAATCAACATCACGATTGGCAATAAGGGTTTCCAAAACATTGACTTGGGGTCTAATATATCTGGTACCTAATTCAGTTCTGAAAGAATATTCATAGTTAAATAATTTATATTTTAAAACGTCAAATGGATCAGGTCCTCCCTTGGTATAAGTAATTCCTGAATTATCTAACCAATAAATATATTCACCACTTAATCTAGTTTTAGCATAGTCTAACTTCTCACTTTTGCTAATGTCAAACATTCTAAAGAAATGCTCTAATTTGGTGATCCAATCGAGTAAAACCGAAGGGTCTTTCTCGAAGAATCCCGGGCGAAACCCGTCGAACACTGGAACCAAACTGGCGAGATAGTTTAATTTTTGAATATCCAAAGCAATTGCAGAAAACATCTCTGGGTTCATCGAGGAGTTTGTCAGATCAATTGTTATTTAAACATTCGAATTCGTAGTCATGTAGAGCCGCGCCTTAAGACTTATTTTAAGACTTGTTAGCCCCGAGCTTCCCGGGGTAGCAAAAAGAGTAATAATTACAGTAATGATTTCAGGGTTTGGAGAATATTATTAGCGAGCCGAAACGATAATTTTACTTCTATTATTACTATCTATGGAATTTTTACTGGCTTTGTTCTGGTTTCTTGGTGTTGTTCTTTGGTGTAGTTCTTGAGGGGTTGGGATCAATTCGCATGGTTATAGTGCCAAGAATGACTGGTGCGAATTGAACAATGACTGTGAATTATGTGAATTGGCACTTGTATAGTATGAAGGTCCAAATAAGCGGAGAGGTAGGCTTTGAGGTGAGTTGTGGCTAATTTTTGCTGTTCTGTTATAGTAGGTATGAATGTGTTTGGTGCTGTTAGGAACCGTTATTAGCGTAGTCTTGGTATACCTGAAATTTCATGACTAGTTGCGAAATGACGTAGGAGCACCAAAATGGATGGTACTTGAGTATATGGGCCTAGAATTGGATCTAAGCCAAATTATACCGTATAATGTACTTACTGGCTTCGGGGCTTTGTTGATTATACGGCAGTGTACCTTGTGTTACGGTAATAGAAGGAACTGTGATTATGCACTATTAACCAAGTAGAATAATTATTTAGATCATCAGTTAAAAATAGAATAGATCAAGAAAGGGTAAAAATGACGTATTGGCTAGAATGAACTCAGATTAAATTAAACAGAATATTTGTACCCAGAAGAATATCAAAATATTTAAATTTCATTCATTCTAAACATCGTCATAAATATATCATTAAGCTTGGGGGCGGTTCCCGTCAGTCGTGTTTTGTCATAAGGATTCTATATGGTTTTGTAGACCCTCGTCTTAGTCCTTTTCTTCTTGGTCTTTGATACCACAGGAGCATTGAATTCTTCAAGTGTAATAACAATATCACTTTCTTTCAAAGCCAAATCAATATAGTACTCAGCAATATTAGAAATAAACTTAAAATAAATATTTCTAAATGTATTGTTTTCAATTGAAAGCATTAATTCTAATTTGATCGTTTCTAGCGTCTTTCCTTTGTCTTTTAATCCTTCAGCTCTTTCCTCAAGAGACAGAACGACTGTATGAGCCATAAGTTCACGCAGAAATTCATTGATCTCCGAACCTTTCATAACTTCTTCTAAGAACTTAGGAAAATATCCATTCTTTAGAGGACTTTCCCCGAGGTTCATGAGTCTGGTATGATTCTCAAACAAGTCTTTGGCCCTGATCTTGTTCTCTAATTCAATGCTGTCTTTAATGAAATCAGAATAATAAAATGTCTTTCTGGTATTCTTATCATAACTCACGAAATGTTTAGGTTTAAGAGGGCAAAGTCTTTCTAAATATTTGAGTATGGTGGAATGGTACTCATACACAAGATCCATAGTTTGTGTAACGTTAATATCTGCTGAAATGATACTAGACAATTCCTGTTCTTCCAAAAGATATTCCACGAATCTATTTGTATTGTTACTCTTGAGAAATCTATAAAGATCCAATTGACGTCTGTCAGTGCCATCAGTGCTATCAAACAAACGCTTAACTTCCCTTCTCAAATCACTTTTGAATTTTGAATACTCATCAATATAGGTTCTCATCATAATATCCTTTTCTTTCTTCATCTTAGAGTACATTTCTTGGGTAACATCCTTCAATTGGATTCCCTCATACAAATACGACTCGAGAAAAGCCCTATCTATCTTGTTACCGTAAATTGGGATCGGATTTTTGACCTTAGCATCAAATCGCTCGAGAATTCTGTTTAAGTTCATACGATGGTATTCGAGGGCTCTGTAGTCGTCGTTATCATGGTCCTTTTGATTCAACTCTTGAAGACTTAACATTTTAAGCTGCTCGCTTTGACTTATCTCTCCACCTTCTTTGAATTGATCTTTTATCCATAGTTTTTCTTCTATCATTTTGACTAGTTATTGGTTCTAATTGGGCTGTGTATTAGGATAACCCCCCTAATACTGATGATCATCTGCTGTTGAGCTGTGCAGGAGACGGAGATCACTCAGATCACTCCAATTTGGGTCCACGAGGGCTTTGTGGTACGGGCCCATTTAGTGTGGTGGTCTTGCTGTGCGCAGGTACGGTATATATTTGTCGTATATAGATCTGGTGCTTTACATCTGCTTGGTTTCCAAAGTATTGATATTTTGCAACTTGTGACAAAGGGTCTGATTTACGATATGCAGTAGATAGGAGGTAGCTTGGCGTGGCATGTGCCGCAAACCGTTGAGTTTGATCAAAATGCCTAGTTTGGGTTGGTGCCGTCCAATGACGTAATCAGACCCCTACCATAGTACCATCTACTGCTATTCTGGCTCTACCATTATTGTTCAAAGCAACACACACTGTAATTTGACTCTGGTTGATCTGCCTTGTTCCCCATATACTTAGCCGAGGCTCAAACCTGCACATAACCATTTTTATGGAGATTCAAGTCACATGATCTCGCTGATCTCCGTTATCTACCCCAGAACCATAAAGTATAAAGCGACCAATTTTATCAACACCTTTATTAGCACCAATAATCGTGTTTTTGACGCTACCAGCAACCTTAGTCAATAGCATCGTCCCAAGTTTCAGTTCGATATAGTTCGTTGTTACAGAACATTCTAGAAACTCCATTTTTCCCCACACTTCACCACACATACCCACGCCATCAGTTGGTCCATCATCAACATGCCTCTTAAAACATTCGATACCACCAAGTTCCCTTCTCAAATTTTTGCTGAACCTTTGAGCCCTCAAAATTTCGCTCCTTTTGGGGGTGTGATGAGTGCCGATCACCAAGTTAGGGATGCCGAAAGTTCTGCTGCAAATTATGGTAGTGCTGTAAAATTGCACAAGGTGGCACCTGTTGTTAACAATTATGACAAGGCTCCATCAGGAACTCCAGCAACTGCCAATTGGAACATTTTCAGATGTACTGCTCCAAGAAGACTGATTTCTAACCGAGGTATGTTCAAAATCTATCACTCTAAGGTTTTAGAAAGACATCCATTCTCCTCACAAACATTTGTGCCAATGGGCTCACATTGTGAAAAAGTCACTTACTTGGTGATTGTGGCCCAGACTGATGAGTCTTCTCCAGAAAAGCTTCCAGATCCAAAAACCGTGAGAGCATTCTTCTGTAAGGGTAACCAATCCATTACTTATGGACCAGGTATTTGGCATGCACCAATGGTGGTTATTGATGAAAAGGTAAGACACATTGACTTTGCCGTTTTGGTTCATGAAAATGGTGTTCCAGATGAAGACTGTCAAGAATGTTACTTTGAACCTGGTTACGATGTAAAGTATACCAACCCTGCTGGTACTTATAATGGAGGAGGTGCCAGATTGTAGATAAATATTTACGGTCAACAGAGTTTGCTTGATATTATTGTATCTTGAGATCTATATAGTAACTTTATATTAAGCCAGGTATGCACTATGGTCACTGGGTGACTATAAAACAAAAGTTCAATTAATATGCTTTAGTAGTTAATATATCTTTATATGAAATATTAAACGAGATCATAATAGGAAATGTACCCGAAATTAGATGTACTAAAACTATAATATTTAAATTTACGACAACCTTACATGCTAAGCTTGCTGATTGAAATTTATCATTGTACATGGCATATCTAAGTTGTACATCACATATCCGAGTTGTACATCACATAATTAACTTTTACATCATATATTTAAATCATACATGACATTATAAACTTCTGCATTGCATTTTAAAATTGTACATTGCTTATTAAACTGTTGCATAACATTTTATTGTTATACATTACATAGTAAAGTTCAACATTGTATATTTAAGTTCCAAACTGCGTGATAGAATTTCAGCTCATTTAGTATCTACCTTCTATCTGTAGTGTAAAAGAAACCAAAGAGTTGGACTAATATTCTGGGGTTATGTGCGTACTTCAAAACCTTACTACAATATGTTTCATGAAATGCTTTTGAATTATGTAAGTACTCCAACATATCACTTCTACTGAATCATGCAGCTCCCTCCTCCATGTACTGCACAAGCACCTTTGCAACCAAATCCCTAAGGACTCCGCTTTATACATCATGTACGATCACATGACACGACACGTGACTTTCCAGATCAATAAGTTCAACCTAAGCTCGTTGTTGTTAGTTGTTGTACTTACGCCGCTATGCCGCCTGCTGCCGAAGAGACCAAGCCCGCCATAGACACCGTCCAACTCGAGAACCTTCTTCTCCGGGACGAAGATATTTTCCAGACATCGCTCAATTCCCAAGATTACTTGGAGAGTTTAGCGCCAATCATCCAAGACGCCATTAAGGCCAACGGGTTGTCGGAGCTTATCAACAAACTTAACGACATTGTCAAAGACAAAGACGAAGAATTAACGACCCTCTCGCTCAACTCCACCGACGAGATCAACCAATGCATTGATACCATCGATAACATCCATGACGAGTCCCTTGACCTTAACCAGAGTCTTCTTTCCATCAACCAATTCCTTAATAAATCTGTGTATGAACTTCTGGTACGGAAGAAGAATCTTTTGCAACGGAAAGAAGTGAATATCAAGATCAATGAGACCCAGATCGTGTTGAACTTGTGTATCCAGGTTTTGGAAATCACCAATAAGATCCATGAATTGATCAAGCAGAAGAAGTATTTCAATGCACTTAAGTTGATTGACGAAGTGACTAATATTCATTTGCCTAAGGTGGAGAATTTCCAGTTTACCATCAAGATCTACGACTCTATTCCTCACTTGATTGGTATGATCAAAGACGAATCATTTGAAGGGTTAATTAACTGGCTTTCTCTCAATTTGGAGCGTAAATTCGACAAAATCGGTGATCTTATCTACGATAACTTGTTTGACTTACAGGACAGATGGGAGGCTCAAAAGAAGAAAGCTGCCAATTTCTTGCCATACAAATTGAACTCTCCAATCGAACTCTCCTTAAGAGACCCGCTCATGAACCTCAACTTGTTTGACGAGTCTACTGGACTCGGAATCAACTTGGGTATTCTCTTTGACTCCATTTTGGTGTACCAGACCCTTGGTGAAATCGACCAATTATCTATCCAATACAACAAAGAATGGCTCAAGAAGTATAACAGAATAATATATCCAATTACCTCCACCACATCGTCCAAAACTACCTTGGAAAATCTTGCCAACTTCTCATCATTGTCTGCTCTCCAAGAATACCTTAAGAAGATCTCCTCCTTATTTACCATGGACAAACAAATCAACCTTATCACCAAGTTCCAATTGAGATCTAACGACAGTGCCAACGATCTTTGGGAATCATTCACTACCAAATTGAAGCCTGTTTTGATCAATTACCTCAAGACCCATAAGTTTAAACTGCTTGAAGACATCACCAACGTCAAAGACGTCATTGGTAACTTCTTACAAATCATGGAAATGAACAACTACAATATCTTGGAAATGTACGAAGTGATGATAATATTATTCAGAGACTATTTTGCTCCTCGTATCATCCTGGATTTCCGTTTGGACTTTATAGAATCCATCCAATCTGATCACTACATGCCATTGGTTGTGGATAAAAAACTGGACTACGATAATATCATGAAGATTTGCTTTTACGACAAAGAGGCCAACCCGTTGAACGACCAGAGTCTCCCAATTACCTTCCCATTCAGTGAAGATTATGTGCATTACTGTTTGGGTATCAGATCCTTGCTTGAAGAAGTCATTCTGTTCATCAACCAACACTACAGTTACGATCTTAACGAATTGAATAATATTATTGTCAACGATGTGTTTGAAAGAGTTCTTGGAGAAGACCGTGGTGTGGGTATTTCTAACGATATCAAGGAATTTATTGAAAGAAATAGCCTGAACAAAGAAATTACCTCTCAAAGTTACACCAACTTGGAATACTACCTTTTCAGTGTCTACGAAATCGGTAAGCTTATCAATAGAAGATTACGGATCCATACCGGTATTGGTATCCATAACATCGATATTAATGATCTACCAGTTCTTCGTGCTGTGGAATACTTCAAGAAACTTCGTAAATACTCCGAAGAAGTCATTTTCTCCATGGTTGATGGTAAGATCAAGGACTTATTGGAATTGGTAGAATACGACGATTGGTTGACCACAGAAAGAAACGAAGAAGCCAACTATTCCATCAAGGATTTCGCTCAATTCTTGGAAAACTTGTTCAGTTCTATTTTCTCTAACTTACCAAAATCTATCCGTACTTTAGGTTTATTCAGAACCTACGATTTCGTGGCTGAGAATTTCCTTAATATCTTAAAAGATGCTGAGGTCTACAACAGAATTGCTATTGAAAATTTCGATCTTGATGTGCGTTACATTGAAGATTCCATGAAGAGATTATATAAGATGAACGGAGAATCTGAAGGTGGAGAAAGTGCTGGTAACGTTGCGCTTGAAACTACTTTTACCGAATTAAGACAATGCATTGATTTATTGAAATTAGAAAACTTCGATGACTTCATCAAGAACCCAACCTATAGAATGAGAAACTTCGACAGATTAAGATACGAAGATGGTTTGAAGTTGATTGGAAAGATGCAAGGATACGAAGATATGGTTGAAGATCCTAACAAGAGTGTGGATGATGTAAGCAGTGTTTACGGAGACCAACAGTCGATTCTTTCTACTTCCACCGCCGCTAAATTCGCCAAGTTCAGTAGTAAGTTCAGAAAGAACTTAGACGGACTGAGCTAATCAAGGTCAAAGTCTATACACTATGGCTTTGTTTCATACAATAAAATAGTGAATTTTGGCATTTCAATACCTGTATATTAAATGATTTAGATATCGTGAATTCTATAATACTGACATGAGTCAAGCTGCCCGTAGGCATAATACTAATTACAATGTAGGTTTAGCGTGGAAGGTGGTTATTGGTTCTTTGAAGATTGAATGTTTCGACTTGCTACTGTCTCAGAAGTCCACCTCTGAAACCATTATGCAAAATATGAAACTGTAAAGACCTGAAACTTAGCTTCAAAATGGTACTTTTAAAACCAATTTGATTGGAACTGAAACTTTCTCTAGATGTTGAAACTGTCTTGTTTCAATTGAAACAACCACTTCATGAAACAATTGGTCGGATTCTGAAACTTTTGGCTCTTTACCTGAAACAACATATCGATTGAGACTTTAAACCAAGTAAAGACCACCTTTCTTAGCTTCTTTTGGTACCAGGGCCTCTTATTGATACTGTTGGGCTCCGTTATACTAGTTATTCACCAGAACTGGTACCATCTTCTCTTGACCAGAATTTCTTTCTTCTTTTCGTCCAACAATTCCTGAATTGTGTCTTCCAAAGCCTTACTCTTTTCGGCCAACTTCTTCTCCTCCACTTCGTACTCAAGCTTCAACCATAAGGCATGAAGCGCAAGACATGTGGATGATGCAATAAGGAATGTATGAAGAAGAGGGTTCAGGAACTCACTGATCTTTGGTTTGCGTGGAGGCTCTTCATAGCCATTTTCTGGGAATGTGATCTTGGCAAGCGAACGACTTGGGATTCTGGTTCTTATAGCCGAGGTCGCTATACGTCTGGTAACAAACATCGTGTATATAGTGATACTCGTGAAGGGGGGGATAGTATGGGGTTTGTCAACGGTTGTTCTAGAAGGTCTATAGGTTTGGTTCAACCTGTAACTCGTATAGGTGATTTGCAGGTTATGGCCCCATCCCCCTACACTTTATCCCTAGTTTTACACTTTGCCACATTTACAGTTTGCAAAATGTAATGATTAGAGAGATCGCACCATAAATTTAAATTTCAAAGCCCTTTAATACCACACACCCATAATGATTCGTATTACACAACCAGCCCTTAGAGGCCTTGGACTTAGGGCATTTGCCAGACCAGTCTTGCGTCAACCAGCCACCTTCGCCACTCCTTATATCAAACCAACCACCATCAGACCATTCAGTGTGTTCGCAACCTTGAAAAACAGTCTTCAAACTGAAAGAGAAAGAATTGCCAGACTTGAAGCTGCTAGAGCTGAAAGAGTCAAATACAGAAACGCCACTGCCATTTACTACTCTGCCTCTGTGGCGGTGTTGTTCTTAGCCCTTTCATTTGGTGCTGTTCCACTTTATAGAGCCATCTGTCAAAGAACGGGGTTTGCTGGTATTCCTATTACTGATGTTGCCAATTTTACTCCTGATAAACTTATTCCTGTGGATACCAATAAGAGAATCAGAGTTCAATTTACTTGTCAATCCTCTGGTGTTTTACCATGGAAGTTTACCCCTCTTCAAAGAGAAGTTTATGTGGTTCCTGGTGAAACTGCATTATGTTTCTATAGAGCTAAGAATATGTCTAAAGAAGATATTATTGGTATGGCCACTTACTCAGTGACTCCAGATCATGCTGCTCCTTATTTCAATAAGATTCAATGTTTCTGTTTTGAAGAACAAAGATTAAGTGCTGGTGAAGAAGTTGATATGCCAGTCTTTTTCTTTATTGATCCTGAATTCGCCAAGGATCCAGCAATGAGAAATATCGATGACATTGTTTTGCATTACTCTTTCTTTAAGGCCAGTTATAGTGACGGTGAATTGGCTGCTGTTCCAGTTGGAAGAGTTGACATGGTCGCTACCCCAGCCCCTGCTTAAATTTAATAAATAAAATAAAAAAGAGTTAGAGGCAAAATAGGTGAGTTGTTGAAGTTGTTGAGGTTGTTGAGTTGGAGAGATAATTCTAGATTTGGTTGGGGAACTGTTGTTTCCTAGTTTTTTCATTTGGTCCCTTTTGTTTCATCTTGTGAAACATGTTAGGGCTCTGAAACAATCGTCACCCACCAATCTAGGTTACTTGTACATATGTAAATAGCATCATAGAACGGCCATGCCGGACGCAAAATACAAGCTGATTAGCATAAGAACAGTAGAGTCGAAGAGAGAGTTGCTTGATTTGAATTACCTAAGAAAATTGAAAGAACGGTATCACTGGCTTCAACTCATAGTTAATTCATGTTTCAGTTTAAAACAGGACTTTCAGGAAACATGTGTATCAACTCGTTTTAGCCTATTACAACCTAATGGTTTCATGATAGGTTTCAAGTAATGGATGCGAAACCTGTTTGGAAGTATGTTTCTGCAGCCAGTCTAGAAACAGAAGCTGCGACAGGTTTCACAGCGACTGTTTCATCCCAAAACAGGTTTCACTGTAATCACTAAGTGATACACCTTTAAAAGGTCCACCTTTAAGAAAGAAAACTCTATCTAGTTTGACCCATTAAAATATATTGTGAAGTAACCAAAATAGAACGATCTTAACTGAGTGGCTTAGTGACACAAGCAACATAAATACCTTTTCTGGACACTATTAAATTTGGGTGTAATTTATTAATGAAATAACTCTGATTTGTATTCATAATCTACGGATTTCACTTGCTTATAGAATAATTAAATCTAATCTTTCATTCCATATATTGCTACTGGACTATCTAAGATCTAGATACATTTTTGTGTACATTTTAGAATTCCTTCAATAATGTTTCTTGAGGGTCCAGGCTGAGTATCGCTAATCTTGTAGGAACAGAATGACCATATAGTCCACAGTAAGGCATATTGGCGCAGATCGTTCCATCAGGGGATGTATGATCTAACCGGAGGCTTATTTACGACTCCGCCGCTTTGTTGGTATTTGTAGACTATATGGGGGGAAAGTTGAAATATTAAAATACGAATGGATCAACAGTGCAGAGAAGGTGAACAAATTGAACGAAGCCTTGTTCGTTTATTCGGTGATTACCTGCTTAAAGTTAATGTCTGCATGAATAAGTCTGCATTTCGACGGTCGATAAGGCTATACCCCCCATCTTTAAACCGGTCTAACAATACCTCGAAATTGCTTGAAATAATTATTGAACCATATTGATTGTCAACTAGTATGCAACTTTAAAAAAAATTCCGGAGGCTGCAACATTGCAGTGGTCTAGAATACCTTATTCCCAGTGATGACCATAACCTCAGTTTTTATTGGACAAACACCAGTAGGAGTTTCTATATTGTGGGGTACTGTGTCATAAAATTACCCTATATTATCAACATACTGTAATTACGTCATATAACTGTCTATTCAACATATTTCCACTCTCGTATAATTCCAGACTTCCAATAATAGACACCTCGGTAGCTATTCTTGAATCCCAACATGTCAGTAATGATAGTTGAGAGGTACTTTACGTTGAAGCTTGGGCTATACCCATCATACATGTGGATTGGACCATATTTAGCAACTTCAAGAATAAACCGTTAGATCTTGGCAACGACCGATACAGGAATTACGAGGCTAGACGAGACATAATTATATGACTTCTCCTTAGACTATTTACTTGGCCCTCTAGAACCCTTACCTTGTCTTACTTTTTAATCTTCTGTTACAAGCAACTGAGATTTGGTTCCTGATCGTTTGGCTGCGAATTCTAGAATCACCGATCACAAGTGGATAATCTTTGTAAATCGCCTAATTAGGCCAACATTTCCACCTACACCCGTACGCTGTTATTGTGCTACCTGGAATAGTAATCATCGACCTTTTACCCCTCCCATCTCCCTTACTGCCAGAGATGGCAGGTTAGCAAGGCTTTTCTATTCTAGTATTTCTTTCTGCTAAATATGGCACTCGCCTCTTCTCGCTTAGCAGATTTAGTCTACACTTTAAAACCTTAATTAGAAAGACCTCACTGCTATTTTCATGAACTGGTTTCCTTCATGGAGCACATCCCCCTCGCCGTTCCATTCCCCACCTATCTGTCTATCTTACTTTCGGGGAATGGGCTTAGCGCAGATCTCTAGGCTGAGTATTTCACCTTCTATGCACCCCACGGTGAATGAAGAACAAGATCACTAATCACACGAGATGTACCTGTCACGAATGGCCCAACCGTAAGGCTATACTCAGGCTCCGCCGCTTCCTTCGGCTGATAAGCACAGAACGGCTCCTTGCTTGGTTTCGGTAATAATAACTACTGTAGACCAGCCTAGACCTCCGAACAATACGAATATTCTAAAGTGGTGACCAACAAAAAGGAAATTCTCCAACTCCACAACTACCAAAACTATCAAAACTACCTAAAACAGTAGTTAGCAAAAACTTCCAGTTATAGGCTATCTTTTCCTCGAAGCTGGTGTCCTTTTCATTAGTAGCATACTATGTGGTGTATCTCTACAATGTCGGAAGTTTTAGGTTATTCCGTGCCGAGAGAAATTGTAGCCTGTCAAGTCAAGCCCAACTAATTATTTGCTTGTCATTGGGTGGTTCGTACATTAGCCAAGGATCAAGCTTCATAACCAGCCAAAGCATAATGGATAATGTTGGGGTAGAGAAGAACAGGAAAAAAACCGTTTCATTCTTTTTCTGTACTTCGCCCATAGATTTACAATACATAATATGGGAGCATAAAAGTACCTGGCTGCGGCTCGTTCAATAGAAAGCTTCAGCGAGATCGGACTAGAATACAGGGTAGTACCGCAGGAACATTTACGAGCATGTGCATATCAACTTTTCTACCATTGGCTGTATTTCAATTGCCCAACCGTTTGGACGGTTGGGCGGAAGAAGAAAATGCCAAGGGTTTGTAGATATTTGTCCCTGTGTCACTGTCAGAGTGGTGTCAATAAGGATCTCATCGAATCCTGTCAACCTTGCACATTACTAGTAATAATGGTTTAACAAACTTGAGACTAGAGCTAGACCTGGTCCTGGACCTCTTCATACATCAACGCAGTGAATCGACACATGCGTTTGCGTTTTGCTTCGGCTCAAGTTAACAACGCCACACCCCGGCGCTGATCGTTAAGATTACAGATCAATGCTTATTATGAAACAAATTAGGCAAAGTCTGGAAGGTCGGAGATCTGCCTTAATCGGGCACAGCTGAACCATTTCCGACTTTTGTTGACCTCCCCTTACCAAACAGGCGAAGCAACCGTTTGGAAGATTAACATCAAGCACGTTTACACGTTTGCACCTTCTGGTCTTGGTGCCAAGTAACATCAATTAACCTAAATTCTTGCAATAACTAAACTGCTAATTCCGATCCGTTAGATGCCCGGAGTATCTGGCTGTTGCCGGTGCCTAGAAAATTCCTGCAATCAAGTAGCGCGAAATTATCTAGATCATCTAGATAACTTCAGACTTCAGACATTTTTCTCACTTGCATTGATGGGAAAGATAGCAGAATATCTATCGAGCAGACTCTAATAGCCAGAAGTAGATGACCATTTCAACGGATATGTGGGGTATAAAGCGGTGATCGTAACGTACATTATTGACTGCCCCGTATATTGAAACCAGGGCCTCATCTCCCCACCAGTCAACAAAATGGATGGGCTGTGGTTTGGGTCCTTTTTCTCTAGTCAACGAATTTCCGGACAGCTATTGGAGGAAATAATAATGTTAACCGAGGGAGCCAATCACCGTCTGAAAATGTCTGCATGTTGCGGAATAAAAATAGGATAAGTAAGACATGCATACACTTTTTAGCCGTATCGACTGTAATTTTTCCCGTAGGCTACTTTATCCGTTATACTAGGGCAATGATTGTTCTGGGCGTTCTAGGGTGCCGGGCTCTTCCTGTTATAGCAATTCCGAATTAATTACGGAAGCCCTGGCGGGTTTATTCTCAACAGTGCTCAGTTCCTAACCTCAGGGTTCCCTATATTCTTTTTTTTAGAAAGATATACCCAATGATCGATCAGATAAGTAAAGCATTGTGCGTATTGCATAATAGGGTTGTGTGCAGGAACGGTTAATTAGTGATGATTAGTTATGATTAGTTATTCAATAGATGCCGGAAGTCGAGGAGGGGACAAGCAGGACCACCTAAGATGGCTTATAATTGGGATTGGCAACGAGGCGAAGGTCTCAAAGAGGGGCGGTTAGAATTTCCGCATTATTAATCTATCTAGATAATTAAACTATTTTAGTTAGGTGCCGCACACTGTACGTCAATTTAATGTCTGCACCATGCAAAAAGTATATTGATGAAATTCCTTTCAGACACAAATCTTTTTTTTTGCAGAAAAATTTAGATAAATTCTGGCAATTATCCCACCAAATGATACCATCTTTTAAAACTTCATCCAACAAATACAATACTTCCCTCATACTATGGTTCGTTTATCAACCATCTTTAGTGGATGCTTATTAGTCGCATCAGCTATGGCTGAAAATGACGTAGTGATATATCATAAAAATACTTTCGCTGTGGATGCCTGTACCACCCTTTTAACTAAAGCTGCAAGTTTATTCAATGCTACTACAGATAAGGTTGGTTACTGTAACACCAAGTCCCAACAAGCTCTTGGATCAATGGCTCACTGTATTGAAATGATGCCTCGCAAGGCTGCAAGACAAGAATTCCTTAAGTCTTGTGCTCCATTCAAACTTACTGAAGAAGATTACATGGCTGCATACGATAATGCTACCAAGCACTTGGTTAAAAATGTCACTGAATACAATCCAAAATATAAACCTACTGAAATGTTCTACTTGCCAGTTGCAATCGCTCAAAAGAAGGTAGATGGTGCTTTCGCATCTGAAGAAGGTCGTTACTACAACTATAACTATGCCCATTGGTTCGGTATTGCTCTTCTCTGTTACTGGTTTGCTGTGTTGTTGATTGCCGGTGTTTGCAACCTTACCTACTTCTTGTTCCCAGGATTTGTGCATAAACTTACTGGTCCTGTGGTTAATGCTTACAGAAAATATGTTACTTTACCAGCATTATTCGGAAAATCTCATGCGCATCATTTCCAATTCTTGAGATTTTTTGCAGTAATCTTCCCCACCAGATTAGAATCCATTTTAGTATTCATCTGGGTAGCATTATCTATTATCTTCTGTGCTGTCAAATATAGACATGATTCACCAAACGTCTTCTGGCCTATTGAAAAGGTTGAAATCGGTAGAAAGATCGCTGATCGTACTGGTGTTGTTGTGTTATACGTTATTCCAGCTATGATCTTATTTGCAGGTAGAAATAACTTCATGCAATGGTTATCTGGTTGGTCATACGCTAGATTTGTGTACATCCACAAATGGACTTCAAGAATCGCCTTCTTGATGGTTATTCTTCATGCTGTTGGTATGACTTATAACGGTAAGGGTATTGGTAAGTACGAAACCAGAAACGCTCAACCTTATGTCAGATACGGTTATGCTGCTCTTGGTGCTATGTCCTTAATGGTCTTCCAATCTCTCTTGGTATTCAGAAGAACCAACTATGAATTATTCGTGGGTGTTCACATTCTTTGTGCTGTTGTATTTATTATTGGTGGTTGGAGACATACTCTTGAAGAGGGTTTCCAATACTTCTTCTATGCTGCAACTGCTGTATGGGCTTTCGATCGTGCTGTGCGTATCGGACGTTTGGCTGCATTTGGTGTCCGTAAGGCTGAAGTGCGTTTGGTGGCTAATGAAACTTTAAGAGTTACTGTTACCAGACCTGCCTACTGGAAACCATTCCCAGGATGTATTGCTTACATTCACTTCTTCAGACCTACCTGTTTCTGGCAATCACATCCATTCACTATTGTGGATTCTGTTGAAGTCGAAAATACCATTACCTTCTACTTAAAGGTTAAAGGTGGTATGACGCATGGTCTCTACCAATACTTAAGCAGACAGCCACAAAATACTGCACTCATTAATGTCAGTGTTGAAGGTCCATACGGTCAACCAAGTGCCATCAACCGTTACCCTAACACCGTGTTTTTGGCCGGTGGTAACGGTATTCCAGGTATCTACTACTTGGCTACTAGTATTGCTAAGAAGAGAACTGGAGGTGTCAAGCTTGTGTGGGTTATCCGTCATTACAGATCTATTGAATGGTTCTACACTGAATTATTAAAGATTAAAGATATGGGAATTGATACTGTGATTCATGTCACCCAACCACACCTCGGATTAACTGAACCAATTGTTCCAACTGGTATTCATGCTGCCAGTGATGACGAATTGGACCGTGATGAAGAGAACGAAGAAAAGAAATCTGATCTTCCAGAAGAATCTAATGACTATATCCAAGCTCTTAAAAACAAATTAAACTTTATTGAGTTTAGAGAAGGTAGACCAAATATTACCGACTACATAGTACAGGAAATAACTGAAGCTAACGGTCCAATTGCATTTTCTACTTGTGCTCACTCCCATATGGTGGATGAAGCTAGAAAGGCAGTTGCCAATAATCTTGATAAGACCAAGTATAGGGTGGAACTTTTTGAGGAATTACAATCATGGTGATTAATAGAACAGTCGATTACACAGACTATGTGAGTTGTTTGTTTGAGAATAAACGTTAATAATATAAAGACTATAAATGTAGGCATTAAAGTAGATGTAGAATATAAACTTACTATAAGATTGAGATTCAAAGCCAATTTTTATACTACCTTGACATGAAATCACATGCCATGGTCGATGGAATACAAAGTTGAAGCAAGTGTGGTTAGAGGGCTCAGCCGTGTGTCACACGCATGTTCTGGTGCTTACTGTTCTTTCTTAAAATTGACCTTACAAGGTGCATCACATTATCAATTGCTGCAAAAAATACGAGTGCAACCATTATGGACAACATTCCATGGAAAGTAAGCTTTTTAGTCTGTAACTAACCATGAAACAAGACAGAATATGGTTAGAAGGTTCATTGAGCGTGATGGTTGGTGATTCGCTGGATTTCCACAGCCAATAGAGTCCGATCGGGGCTCACAGCCGCATAAGTCCAAAGATAAAACTATTAATCTGACACATAAGTAAGGTGTTGGAAAGATTGATCCTGGACCCACTATCTGTTCTATCAACAGGTCTATAGTTTCAGTTTGAAATTTTTCAATCTGTGGATACTTCGAATTTTGGATCCGAATAATTCACAGTGTATACTTTCCATTCACTGGGCAGATGTACATTTTCATTTACTCTTGGATGGTTCACTTAGATCTTGAATTATTACAACCTAGTTTAGCATATATCATCTAACTAATACAACTTTGATTCTATCCTATTACCATGAATATATGTAAAATTGCTATAGTTTGCATAATTACATTTTCACTTTTGCTTATACGACCTTTGCCTAACATCGGTGTCTTCACCAACCTTCTTGATACATCTCCTCTTACCAATAATTTGAATATTTTCAAAAAATGCACAAATTTAATAATATTTCAAACGAATCAAAATACTTCCAAAATATCAATAAAGAATATAATCAAGCATCTACAAGCATTAAAAAGCCATGATTTGACCACTACTGCCAAAGTACCATCAAGAACTTGGTTCATCATACACAGCAATGTAAAGTTCCAAGATACCAGATCTATTTTTGCAACTGGAACTCATTCATCCAGGTTAATTACACAATATTGAATATATGGAGTTACGAAGTACGAAGAGCACACCACCTACCACCCACAACCCACCACACGTGATGGGTCTATTAGTCCTTGAAGGCACCCCCAATTTTCTTTTCCCATTCATTTAAATCCCAATTCGTATAGTCATGCAATACGAAGCCAAAAAAAGTTGTCATTGCACCTCCTTCAACCTATAACATCGAGGGGAAGTGCAAAACCCTAAAACCATTAAACCATAAAAATTGTAGACGTTAATAGAAAAAACAAAAGAGAACGAGAAGACAATACAATTAGTATTTACGGTTTATAATCGGGGTTGCAATAGAAACGGAGTGAAAGAATCGACAAGCGGCCAATTACATTGATTCTGTGAGCGACCGTGGATATTGGACGTTGGTCTAGTTCCACAAAATAATCGCCAACTCAATTAAATAATACTTTTGAATTTTGAATTATCATCTTACTTAAGCCTCTCGCACCGCGTAGAAATTTTTATTTACATATAATAGGAGATATCAATCTAGATAGTAGTAGTTAACGAGGGAGTAAATGGGGGGTTATGGGTTAGTACTATGGTTACTGTAGTAACAGAGGTGTATTGATTAGGTGAACGGATGCGTAATTGCAGGACAAAGTGCGTTCGAATTACGTACCAAATGGTTTTTAAATGCACCAATTAACTGGACTTGGTAACTGAGCATCTATTTTAGGATGGGCCAAAGATCTTAAATTTTTCCCTTTTGGACGCACCTGTGTCAGCAGGAATGGAAACAAAAAAAAAAAAAAAGAGGATCCCATCTCACCTTTAGTTCATACTGTAAAAAGTTCCTAATACCCAGGAATTGTGGGTTTGCAAGAAAACCCGGATTTTTTTTCCCTTATCTTCATCCAAAAACCAAGCTTTAAAATCAGTTTAGACACAATTATACGCTAGATACCAAGCATTATGGGTAATCTAGATAAACCAGATCAGATCATTAGATAATTAAAATCTTGTCCATAATATCCCCCACTTTGTACGTCTTGAATGTCCCTATTTCTGTAGCCCACCTGTACACCACCTGTAGCCCACCTGTAGCCTATTCAAATATAATCCCACCCCCCCTGAATGCCCTAAATATCTCTACCATACAGTACATTCTGCATTATGTTCACCTCACTAAACCTCACTAAACCTGAACAAAACCTCACAAAACCTCACTAAACCTGACAAAACCTGACAAAACCCTCTCTATTCTCGACGCGACGTAACACAAAAAAAATTTCAAAGGCGGGTGTTGTTTTGATTGATTCAACTTCCCGATTTCATCACTAACTGATTTGATCTCACCCTTTTGAAATCATCTTCAAAGAAAAAAAAAGGCTGTTTAAGCTTAACTATTCCCAAGGTCTTCTAAAACCTGCTTTTACGGATTTTATTCCATCTGTTTTACTTTCCCCCTCCCAGAACAGAGAGACCAAAACGATTAAGAAAAACAGATTTGTTTCTTCTTTCTTTTTCTTTTTTAATCCCTTCAATTACTTCCTCGGTTTGATCTTGGATCTTGGTATCTTTCAACCTTGTTTACCAGGAGAATCGAAAGATCATCTTAGAAATTAAGGGCCCTATACTTCCTTTCGTTATATTTGTCCAAATAGGGACTTGTCCATTCGTTCACCAAGGCGCTTAATAGCTTAGATTTCCACTCAGCGGTAAATCAACCTAAGCGCTTAACCCAGCATCAACAGCTTTTAAAGAAACATCTAATCTGGTTAAAACTTCCCAGCGCTTAACCTTTATTCCGAATCATCAGTGTCAATTGTCAAACACCGTTCATTCATTTATAACAAGGCGCCTGTTTCCCATTTTATTAGCACACATTTTACAGCATTTCAAAATTCCCCCCATTGGCTGCCAATTGATTTAATACAATTTTAAACAACTTTGGTCTCCAACAAATAAAACAAAGCAAAATTATTATTCGATAATGCATCACAGATCTACTAAAACTTACAGTGAAGTTCACATAGACGGAGGTGTTCCGCTTTATGCCCGTTCTCAATCTACAGAATCTTCTAGTTCATCAGATAGATGTAAACATAGTGATTCTGGTGAATGTCAAAAACCAGTTACTAGTGATGCTCAAACTATCGCTTTAGCTGTGGTTCTTCCATGTGTGGTCATTCTTGCAGTTTTAGGTTACTTTCTTTTCAGAAATTACCGTAAAGATAAAAAGGAATCTTTGGAACATGATCCTGATTTCGATGAAAATGGTGAAGCCACCGCTCTTCCTGATTTACCAAATCCAAAATATAATTTGGAAGATCCTTTCCATAACAGAAATTCCGTTCGTTATCCTCAAGCAGTAGCTGAAGGTGGTGCTCCTAATTTAGGTTTAGGTAATCTTCATCGTATGAATAAATCTGCATTATCTCTTGCTTCAACCGGTGCTGGTGGTGATCCATACCTTGATTCCTTCAGTTTACCTTATCAACATCAAACTGGTTCTAAAGCTTCTTTAGATGATTATGCTAGAAATATTGGTTTGAATGGTTATGATGGTACTCCAAGATCTTCTTTTGCTCCAAGAACTAGAAATTCAAGTATAAGTCATATTCCTCCAATGAAATCTAATATTTCTCCACAAAAATCTCATTTAAGAAGTCAATATCCTACTGATATTAATTCTAGTCCAACTAAAAAAGTGGGTGAAAAGAAATATACTAATATTCCAAATCATTCTACTGCATCTCTTGGAAATGAATTACAGAAATTCGCTACTGCTTCTGATCTTGAATCTGTATCAAATTCTGAATCTGATTCATCTTCTTCTGGTGGTGAAAAATATTCTGGTGGTATCAAGTATGAAAATGAATCTTCATTAGAAGTCAATAATGAAATTAATGAAGTATCTGCTCATCCACACCCAACTGTTACTTCTTCTCCAACTAAAACCATGGAAGAAAAATTAATTTCATCTCCATTTGATGATCCAAACCATGATTCAACTAGTTCTAATACTTATGTTCATGAAAAACAAGAAGAAGAAAAGTACCATCAAGAACCAGAAGAACAACACCAACAACCACAACCACAACATCTTCAAGAACAGAAACTTCCAAAACCAAACCAACAACAAAATGATGAACCAATTGATGGAGATTTCAATTTCTCCACCGATAACAATTCTACTCATGATTTCAGTCATATAAATACTACTCATGAAGAAACAAGTGAAATCCGTCCAAAGTCTCCAAGAATCTCTCAATTTAATTTACTTAAGAATGATAGTGATGAAGAAAATGAAGGTGATGAAGAAGATCATGATCAAGCACTTGATGCTGAACAACAAGAAGAACTTCAAAGAATGAAATCTGTTTACAGAGTGTATTTCGATGGAGAAGATGGAAAGCAACAACAACAAACTGGTTTCAAGGCCGATTCTTCTCAACCATTACCAAAGATTACTGTTGATGGTGGAGAAGAAAGAAACAGAATAAATAGTCAATTGAACATGGATACCAACTATGATAAAAGAATGACTACTACTTCTTCTATTTATCCAGAAGTTGAAGGTGGAAATGGACCAGAATATGCTCAATATGACCAAGCTCAATATGATCCTGCTTATGCTCAAGGTCAATATTATGATCAAGGTCAATATGATCAATATGGCCAACCTCAACAACAAATGCCAGCTGCTCCACTTCCTCCACTTCAACAACTTCGTAATGCTTCTGATATTCGTCAATCTACTATTCAAACTTATACTGATTTCCGTCCAAAGAAGAACATTACTTCTCCAACCCTGAAGGATTTCAACCAAGGTGGTTGGGAATCTCCAAGTAACCAAAGTCAAGCTACATTTGGCACTGTTCAAGGTCCACAATCTATCCTTCCACCATCTACTTCTAGCACCAGTTTGAGTGGTACTGTTCCATCAGCTTCTCAACTTGCTAGAAACTCTGTTGTTATGTTGAACCCAGTGACTGAAATTACCAAGCAAAGAAAGTTTAAACCAGCAGGTTCTTTACCTAACCAAGCTGTTTCTCCACCAAACTATGCTAATCCACAGTTCAACAACAGTCAAAGCAGTTTGAGTACTGATGGAAGTTTGATTCCAGGTAACAGAAAGAGTGATGTGCGGAGAATGATGAACAGTAACTTTTAAACAATTTTACTGTACTAAATTCATAACTCACAAATCATCAATAGAAATCAATGAATTGGTTGAAATTAATAGTTTATCATAAATTGACTCGATAATTATTATAAAGTCATTTGAAAACAAAAATCAAAGTATTTCATTAACTTTCAAAATATAATTCAACTAAGTTTATTGGTTTTTAGCGAAGAAGTTTACTTCATTGCTTGTAACTTTAAACTTGTGATTAACCACCAAGGATTTTGGGCCGTGGTTAATACCGAATGCAATATTAGAAATGGTCAACGGGAAGACCATCAATGGGCTCTTGTGCCCGGTGTATACGGACTTGTCATGATATCATAAATAAACATTAGAATTAAATCACCAAGCGAACCAAGTGAGTTTGCAATTGTAAAGTAAAGAAAGCAGTAGAAAAAACTTATTGACTATAGCTAATTATAATCATATATCAATGTGAGGTATCAAGTATAGTATATTATATTTAATTTTACACTATTTAATAATGGTCCATTTTTCAATATTCAATATAATCATGTATTAATCTCCCAGGCTATTGAGCAGTTTGCTAATTTATACATTTATATGGAGAATGAAAATAGCATATATTACTGGTATATCATAACCATTACAATAGTTGGGTTGAATAATAAGGACAAGACGTCGTTCGTATGGGTAAAGAAAATATAACTTCATTTGAGAACACTTTAATTATATGTTTCAGTTGAAAATAGACAGGTGTTATAATCTTCGAAAGTTCTCCACCTCTTTTAATTAATAGTCTTCATTGTATTTTGTTCATCAATACTTTCAGACCTTCTGTTCATCTGATTCCTCTTGTTTTCACACTAGTACATTTTATATTACTGGTTATTTCATTTTATAGTTATAATGATCTTAGTGCTTACACTTATATCGTTAATTTCACTTTTGGCTCTAATAATTTCTACACTTTTCTAATAATATTCTTATTCTATTACTATACACAGCGATACAACATGGTAATCACCATTGGATCGGATCTTGCCGATAATGCACGTCTCGCTAATTCCAAGACTGATATGTCTTTAATATTGTTGAGGTTATGTGGCATCTCTGTAGCCGGATATTATGGACTTCAACTTAAACCTATGATAAAAAGAACTAAGGATGAAAATTTCTTCCCTTTATCTTTCTCACGGTAAGGTCTTGAGATTGCCACTGACCATCTATTACTTGATTTGATACACTTCATAGCCATAGCCTATAGCTATGGCACATCAGCTCCGGTGGGCTGCTTAGTCCAAGTCGTAATCATCAATCTTGTTCTTATATTTCAAGACGTTTCTCTTGATCTTAGAAGTATCAACCCAGGTCAAGTAATCTTCCATATTTCTCGTCACCAAGTATGCTGGATCAGTAATGACATTAGGACCAACTCTAACATGTCCTTGTTCGATAAATGTAACGGCATTAGCAATGGTTTCAGCCATCTTAAGACGACACATCACAGTACCAATTCTTCTACGACAAAAGGCACTCACAGTGACCTTATTTTCCAAATCAGAAATCTTGGATTTAGATGCCAAAACCCCCATGCTATAAAGCTTCTCAAGAAGCAACTGTTCATGCTTGATACGGTATGGATCAGTGGCTTGCAACATGGAAAGTTTATGGGCCAACTTACGGACTTCACCGCAAATCTTGTTATATTTATGATAGTCTTCTCTATTTTGGATATGGTAAGTTCTCATGACTTGGGTGTCTCTGTGACCTTGATCTTGCTTCCAGTCGAGGAAGTCAACTTTTTTAAGGAGCTTCTGCTCGTGATGTTTCAATGCACGGACCATGGTGTTTTGTAGGTGGGGTGAAAGGGGTTGTAAACGGTGGTGAAAGGTGTTGATGGTTGTTAAAGGTGAGTATAGGCAAAAAGAGATGAGATGGGAGGTCACGTGTGGAGGTGGTGTGTGCAGGAACTTTTTACCAGATCAGATCAAGGATTGGTGAAAGTAGAAAAGGTCATTTAGAAAGACGGAAAATCATGATTGATGAGAAGAATGTGTAAACTGGTGAGTTGCTCTAGAAGGGTAATTTTTCTGTGTTTTTGGTTGAAGTAAGTGATATTTTTTGGAGGAAATGATCCAGAAACTAGTTGGAACAGACCTAAAAATTGAATTCCGACTATATTGTTATTTTAAAATTGTGTCAGGTAATAAACGCGAGTTTTAGAAATAGCATACTTTAGGTTATTGATTTTTGCAAGCTTTTCGACCTCAATTGTGGCTCGTACTTCAAATTAAATGGGTGAAATCTGTAGTTTAAGTCCAACCATGGTATCAATTATAACAATTTTTGGCCAATATAAATTTTGAATGACCAATTGTAGAATACTAACCGGTTCAAAGCAATTAAAAATGCCATTTTACATAATTAACTATTTATTAGTAATTTTTGCCCAATCAATTACATAATATACACCAAACAACGGCTACTAAAAATACCACTAAAATCTCCAATTTCACAATTTTTCAAACACTTTCCTAACCTCCCTCAGCTCCATTATCATGTACCTGGATATCTACACGTCCTTCCCATAAAAACCCACCTTTTCTTCCATACCTTGTAAAATATCTACTGACCTGCATACACACCAACTACTCTTCAACATACTCCACCATTACCACACCAAAACCACCAAAATCACCCTAGAAAAGACCCCAATCCACTTCTATACCAACCAACACTACCACCCCACGCGATCCTTTCCATCACCGCCAATCCCCATATCTCCAGTCTAAATTCCTCTTCCTCCACTATATACTCCTGCACATAGTCCCACCATAAAATTTTCAACCAACCCTACCATTAACCAATACACAACCAAACCTTCAGTCTCCCTCCATTACCTCCACCCCACTGCACAAACATCACCATGTTCCGCCAGGGTCTCCGCCTCATGGCCTCCAGAGGGTTCGTCTCCTCGGCCCCAGCCCACACAAATATCGGTAAATTACCCATCAAAATCACAGACTCCGTCCAATGTCTCGTAGAAGAAATTCCACTTGAATTCTCCAAAACCTTCTCCAAAGGTAAAGAAACCTTCCGTTTAGATCGTCAAATCATCATGAAGGGTCCAAAGGGTGTTTTAAAGACTGCTGTGCCCAAGTTCGTCCAAATCTCCAACGTCGATAATACCATAACTGTCAGTGTTGAAAACCCAGACAATAAGATCCAACGTTCCATGTGGGGAACCACCAGAGCTTTACTTCAAAATAACTTCATTGGAGCTTCTGAAGGTCATTTGGCTATTGTTAAGTTCGTTGGTACTGGTTACAGAGGTACCATTGAAGAAGTTAACGGTAAGAAGGTCGTGGCCTTGAAGATCGGTTACCCATACACTCCAAAGTTACCAGTTCCTGAAGGATTGACCGTTTCCTCTCCAAGTCCTACCCGTTTATTGATTGAAGGTGCTGACAAGCAACAAGTCAAGTTATTTGCTGCTGTCATCAGACTGTACAAGAAACCAGAACCTTACAAGGGTAAGGGTATCTTTGTGGACGACGAAACCATCAAGTTGAAGGAAAAGAAGATCAAGTAAGCGCTCTACGTAGCCGTGGTCCTCTTCCATGGGACCCAATCTGCTCTAGATGCTCAAGTTACCAAAAAAGACTCAAATATACTGTTTTTTGGGCCCGATTCTTGGCTCTATTTGATCTATTTCACCACTCTACAGGGGCTTAACCCCGTGAAAAATTGGGGTTTCCGGCGTCGGATTTCGACGAAAATTGCACCGTTGTGCACCTTAAACCCCGCTAAGTCATATATAACCTCCTACATCTCCCCCTCTCGTCCCCCTCCAGCACATAGCTTGTATATATAATAAATTCACTACTTTAGACTCGCTCAAATTGTATAGTAATATTAACCAACCTAGACTAACAAAAAATGATTACATGCAGTACCTCAAATTTTTCAGTGCACTTTCATCAAAACCTCACCCAAAATCAAAACCTTCCACATAAACCATCACCATTCACTAACCAAGTACAATGTTAGGCCGTGTATGGAGCTCGTCCAAAGAACCGGCCACCGCTGCCGTCGGCTACTCGCGGATCTTTACCCGTGGTATTGCCCAAATCACCTCGGTCCATGCCATTCCTACCATGAAGACACCAGTTCCTTCCATCAACCATTCCCTTGAAATGTCCAACTTACGTAAAAACCTCCTTTCTCGTCCAGGTCTTTTAGGTGTCAAAAGAGGCATGATCACCTGGTTCACCGAAGAAGGTCAACAATACGCTGCCACCGTTGTTGAAATCGATAACTGTGAAGTGATTGGTCATAAGACCTTAGAATCTGATGGTTATACTTCAGTGGTATTAGGACAAATCGATAAAATGAAGAATATCAGTGACCGTAACTTACGTAAGTTTGAAGAAGCTGGTGTTTCTCCAAAGCAAAACATCGGTGAATTCAGAGTTCGTGATCTGACTGGTTTAATTCCAATTGGTACTGAATTAAAAGCTGATTATTTCGCAGTTGGTCAATTGGTTGATATTAAAGGTGTTACTAAAGGTAAAGGTTTTGCCGGTGTTATGAAAAGATGGGGTTTTGGAGGTTTAAACGCTTCCCATGGTGTTTCTAAAGCTCATAGATCCGCTGGTGGTATGGGTGGTAATCAAGACCCAGGTAGAGTTCTTCCAGGTAAAAAGATGGCAGGTCGTATGGGTGGTAACAACTGTACTGTCCTGAACGGAGAAGTTTTGCATGCTGATGCTGAATCTGGTATTTTGGTCATTAAGGGTCAAATTCCAGGTCCAAACAGAAGCTTTGTTAAGATCATGGACTCTAGAAAGTTATACGGTAAGAGTTTGGAAAGAATTGCTGCTGATAACTAAGCATGAAACAACATATAAATTCAATATGAAACATATAGGGGAGTGTTTATTACACATTGTTCTGGTTTTTCAATTACTACAAATATCATTGGATCCAGATTTTAACTGGGCCAAAAAAAAAAATGGGTTTAGCTGTTTTCAGCGGTGACCCAAGTGGAGCCAGCGGGCCCTAAGGGTGCTCTGGTGAACATAATAATGGGAATCTTCAGCCATAGAGGTTCTCGTGTAAATAGTTACATAATACAGAAACAGAGAAATAGTGTTTCAGGTTGAAGATCTGAAACGTGTAGCCAATAAAGTACAACAAGAAAAGAAGCAGCGAATTGAGTGAAAACATCCAGAAAACATCCAGAAATTAAGCTTTTAAACCAGCCTAAACAAATGTGAAGTTAGTGTGAAAATGAGTCCCAAAACCGTTGGAAAGTCCTAGTAACAAAAGTGTCTGAAAATGACACAGTGAACCTATCCTAATTCACCAAACAACCAAAGAAATAATTGACATAGAACTAGACTGTTGATTTTAAACTATACAAATAGAACATAATTGGAGAGACTCTTCTATCAAGAACTTCTATTATATACTTAATTAATTAGTAGACTCTCATCACCTTATATTAGAAGTCTACAATATATAAAACATTACCAAACAAAAGAATCAAATACCAAACAATATCAAAACAACATTCGAAACACCTATGCTTTGCATGCTACTCTGTGTCCATGGTGTACACTAACGTGCTATTCTTATTGTTACAATTCTGTACTACACTGCTTAATTGTTGGTCACTATATCTATGTCTATTGTCTAACCCTCACACTATAATTTGACCTTTCAATCTCTTCTTACAATCTGAGTCCAACACCAACTACACGTATGATCACCATCAAAACAATACTACCAGTAAAAAGGACTCAATGCTTTCGACCCAATATCCCACTCTTTAGGTCTACCCATGTTCCCCCTTGTTTTTCCTCCATCATTCATCTCTTCACCTCTTCTCTTCTAACTCTACTTCTCTTTCATTCGGAACATCTGGCCACAGCTGCTTCGACTGAAAAAGTTAATTAAAAGTTAATTTAACTTGAGGTGGTTTCCAAAAAATAGTGATACACCATTAACAAAGACAATTCCCGGATGGTTCTGGTAAAAGGCAAGAACCATGTACGATAGAAATTGATCTTCTGGCGATGGTGTGCAAATTTAGGAATCTCGCGTTCTTTTATACTTTGGCTGATCGTGGCCGGGTAACCATCGCCTATTTTGACTTCCCGATTGGGACATCTCTTCGCAAACATTAGTTCTAAGGCTATTATAATCAACTACTTGGGGCCAATAGGTTTTTTGTCAAACACCTTTATTAACTATAAAACATTATATATGATGAAACGACAAATCATTAACAGATACAGTAAGATCGCTTTTATAAATCAACAATAGATATTGTTGTTGATGATGAACACATGAACAAAGTAAATGGGGTTTCAGATAACTCTTAAAATCCTGGTCACTTTATCCATGAGTTTCTAAATAGAATTAATTGTTTGATTTCTTTACAATTTGATGAACAAATTAAGTAAAAAAAAGGTATTTCAAATTGAATTGTTTTTTTTTTATTATTATTATTTTTTCAAATCTTTATCACGAATTGGTTTGGATTGGTTTTGATTGGAAGTTGCTGTAATTAACTTGTTCATTTAATCATCCATATCAGATGGCTTAATCAAACCACCCACTCTCAAATCCTTTTCTCTTTGTAATTTATCCTTTCTTTCCTTTTCTTCTTCTTTATCTTCTGCGAAAAGGTAATCAACTGGGTCACCACCGAATTCCTTCAATTGGACCAAGAAATCTCTTAAAGTGGCCTTGAACTTATACAAATCATTGTAAATAGAAGTCAAAACATTCAAGAAATTAATCAATTGTTCCTTTTGCAAGTTTTCGAATGCAGAAGACAATAATTGAGCCAAGTATTGTTTCAAGTATGCTGAGTTACTAGTACCTTCAGCAGCTTGCTCTGAAGTATACAATGGAGTCTTGATGACATTATCTTCAACCAAATGAATCAAATGAGCCAATAATTGAGCTTGATATCTGAAACCAGACTTATGATCAGGTTGAGTGAAAACATAGAAAGTATCACTCAAAATTTGGAAGTAGAAGTTTTGATAGAATGCTTTAGTGAACGAAGTATCACCTAATTTCTCCACATTTTCAATTAATTCAATGGTTAAAATTAATCCATTGTCTTCAACTTCTCTATTATTATGTTTAAATGCCCATAATGCTGCATTAATTAAAGATTGGAATGCATCTCCTGATAATTGTAACAATGCTTGGAAAGATTTGGCATTAATTTCCTTAAGCAATTTGTAAAATTCAACTCTGTGTTCTGGGTATTCCACAAAATCATTCTTGATCATATCTAAAGTAGTTTCAAAAACATTTTGTAAAATTAAAACCACTCCTTCTGGAATCAAATGACCAGTCTTACTAACCAATGCAGTCATACAGTTTAAGACTTCAGCATCTCTAGCATCTGGAACATTCAAATTATAATCTTCCAAGACAGCTCCAAATAATGGTTGAGATAAATCTCTAACAATTTCTTCGTAGTTATTAGATTGATTGATGTAAGTTTCAATCATCTTTAAGATTTCTTTCTTAATAGTTCTTAAACCTCTAACCTTTGGAGTCTTGGTAGCAATCAAACCTTCTTTTTCAATAGCATCTGAAATCATAGTAGAAACAGCCTTATATAAGGAAAGCATATCCACATACATTAAACCCAATTGAGAGTAAAATCCTGGACCTAATGCTTTACATACAGCAACATTGGTCTTAATAATATTAGCAATGATTTTAACATTTTCAGTATTGGTTAATAATTGAGGATCTTGTCCAGCATTTTGAATAATAGTACTCCAAGCCATGTTTGGTAAAGTCATTAAATCACTTAATAATTTATCTCTAGCATCTTTTTGAGTTTGAGCACTAATAATGATACCACAAGCTTCATAGAAAGTATGAACTTGTTGTGGTTGTAAATCTTCAGTGATACTTTGAATGTTTCTTATGATTTCCAAAATAAATGGTTCTTTTTCTTGAGGTTGAATCACAGCAAAATGTTTTTTACATTTATTGGTGATTTTAATGAAAGTATCACAAGCCATATCTTGAACACCTTCATGAGTTTCATGCATAAATTCAAATAATTTGTTGACCACAGTCTTAAGGAATCTCCAATGAGCCTTTAAGAATCTTGGGTATTGACCAACAATATACATAATATTTGAAGCAACAACTGCTTTATTGTCTTTACCTCTTTTCATTTCAGTTAAAGATAATAAATCCTTAATAACATTAACCAAGAATTTCTTTTCCATATCTTCATTCATAGTACCAGAAATAGAACCAATGGCCCAACATAAAGTATTAATATTTTGCCATGACCATTCAGATTCATCAATTTGTCTGGCCAATTTTTCATTCATGATTTGTTCAGTATCATTGACATTTAAATGAGTTAAATAAACAAGAACTTCTCTCATAGATTTATATAATTGAATAGTATCACTTTCTTTAACGAATTCTCTAACGATTTCACCTTCATCATTTTCAACAACTAAAACTTCTTCAGGTCTAGCCATATTTTCAATAATAACTAATCTTAATTTAGATAAAACCTTTTCATATTTATGTTGTCTAAGTGGAAATTCAGCTAAAACAGCTGGATTTGGAGCACCTCCACCACTTCCAAGTCTCAAAGTACTACCATGACTTAATTGCATCAATGGAGATAATTCACTTTGAGGTAAGTTTTGAATTTCCAAGAATAATCCATGAACAAAAGTACTCCAGAAATCCAAAGTGGTTTTAAATAATTCTCTTTCTTCAATTCTAGATAATTCTAATAAATAGAATAAAGAGTTTAAAAGAAGTTCCAATAATTGTTCATTGTTTTCTAAAGGTAACAAATGGTTAGCCAAAAATGAACATAAAAACATGGCTAAATCTTGTAAGAAAGATTGATCATTAGTATTGGCTCTTTGATAAGAAGTTTTTAAGTTGGTTGACATTGGAACAATCAAATAAATTTGTTCCATGGTATTCTTAAACATTTGAATGAATTTAGCTTCATTTTCAGAATTGTTAGTTGATAAACTTGAAACTTCAGTAAGACATTTCAAAGAAATGGTTCTAGTATCAGCAGGAACCAAAAATTTAGTAGATAATAAATCTAAAAGATTGGTTTGGAAGATATAAGAAGAAGGAATCCAATGAATATATTTCAATAAAGCATTTAAAGTAGAAATAATTAAAGAAGATTTGGTAGTTTTATCTAAAACTTCATAACATAATTTAAAAATTTCTTCAAATTCAGCCTTCATACTTTGTTTTAAATTTTGAGCTTTTCTTTGAGTTAATTGATCTTGACTGTAATCAAAGACTTCTTCACTTAAAAGTTTCAAAATAACCATATTGTTTTCACATACATTAAAGGAAGATCTTGAAGAGGCCACAATTTCAGGAATGAATTGAGGCCAGTTATGAGGCCATTCTTGTTTTAAAACCGATACTAAAGTTAAATCGATTTTATTAATCAAAGCTTTTTGAGTTTCAAATACTTCTTCAATATCACACATGGCAATAATCATATTAACAATAAAGTTTCTAATACCAATTCTTTCATTTTCAGGGATAGTTTTCCAACGATATTGAATAAGTTTATTTAAACTTGAAAGAGCAATATACTTGGATTGAGAATTGTTGGAATTAGATAAAATTTGATCAGATCTTTTCCATGATTCAGGATTCTCTTGAAATTCATTCAAAACACGTTGAGCCTTTTGTTGCTCAGTACCAGTCCCTTTATAAAAACTATCAACCACTCGGTCAAAAAGCTCAATGTTGAGCTCTTTGGAGAAATCAAGAATATCCTCCATTTTTGTATAATTCACAAATAAAAGTAATTGGCTGTTGTAGTCTTTTTGTTTTTTTTTTTCTTCCTAGAAGACTTTCAAAAAATATAACAAACCTTTAACCTAATTTGTTGGTGATAGCTGTAGGACACTTTTTGTTTTGGTGATGATTTGGTTGGTTGGTTTTGTTTTAAAAGGTCAAAAAAAAAAAATGTTTGGTTTTGATTATGACGGGTGTTTCAATGATTGCACACAAAAACACGCTGTTTTGACCTCACGAATTACTGCTTACGATGAGTCGATTAAGCAGCAAGATAATGGGAAGATACGAAAGATAGCTTGAAAGCAGAATTGGATGCTTTTAAGGCAATTGTTGATGGTTGTCTCGAATTTTCTGTATTGAATGGGCCTTTTTTTGTAACTTGGGCGGCGCACGCTTGGGAGACTTTTTGTTGTCAGTGGTGGCGGTGAAATGGGACGGAGCCCCAGTGCGACTGGTAGGGGACAGGGCAAAGTGACACGCGGTGGATTAGCGGGAGGTGGGGGGAAAAAAAGGTAAAAAGGGAAAAAACCCTCGCTACAATATTGAGCATTTGCCCTGTGGGTACTGGGGAAACACACCACTAGAACCACAGCTACAACTACAACTACAACTAAAACAAAAAAACCACGTCAACACCACCACCTGAATTTTTTGATCGGTAACGGTATCACGTGTGCCCGTGATATTCTTCCTAATTCTAGTTACCAGTTTCAACAATCCTGATACACCCCCATTGCTTTAAACCTACCAGGCTATAATTATAATGGGGTCTGATTGGCTGAAATGGATAGAAGGAGAAGGAGGGGCGGCCTTCACTTTTTTTTAACTCAACTGTTGGCACAACTGGTGGCAAGAGGGGGAACAAGGAAGGGGACTGAGGTGGGGGGATGAGATTGGTGTAGTAGCAATCGGGTCACGTGACCTCGGTGATGTCACCGCTCACATATATCCACCAACCAATGCCAGTAACGAAGCGGCCAATGTGCGTTTGTCAATTACTTGCCTTGGCCACACGAGCGGGCCGCGTGCCTGAAACGGGACTAATGGCCGGCAGATCCGCTGAGTGTGGGAAGCTTGGTATGGTTGCTTACGTAAGCAGCTTAGGGTTTGAGGAGGAGCCATAGTAGAACCGGTAGTAAGGGCAATTGTAAACCAGGCGCCAGCCATTGGGTTCTGGGAGTGTGGCCAGTGTGAAAGTGGCTGGAGGAGGTACTGTTTGGTGGTGTTTTATCGTCCACAAGTTGTGTGGGTGTGCTGGGCTGGTGGAGTGGTTTCCTTCACTACTGCGTCCCATAGTATCTACCAGATCAATCAACCAAGGACCAAGCCACCAGTCTTCACCAGCCACGATAATGCTAGCCACGATTCCTGTAAACAAGCTAAAACAAGGGGATTGAGTGCACGGGCTTTGCGGAATTTGGCCGTTGCCAACCGTCTTTACTAATTTATAGAATGTAATATTATTTGTGGTACTATTGTCTATTATTCCGGAACAATAGTAGCCAAGGTAATTGCGAACAAAAATCCAACAAGTGAACTTTGGGCCCCACCAAGAGCCATAGAAAATTATTCTTATTGCCCCACCAAGAAAGGTACAAAATTAGTATCATTTTGGATTAATTTTATGATTTGTTGGTTATTGTAAAACAGCCAACCCACTAATAAAAATATAGCTATATAGTCTACAGTATTATAGCAGGAGATAAGCTAATATTACACAGTATTTGTTCCACACAAAGTAATTAGACTAAATTCTGGAGCATAAACTATGTAGCTCAAAGGATAAGTCATTTGACACTAATTATACTGCTAAAAACACTAATAATTAATAAAATAGATAAATAGTTGGAAGAACTACAAAATAAATAGATAACGGATCTACTAATTTCAATTTAAATAGCCATAATATCTAAACTTCTTCCAAGGTCTTGTTTTGTTCAGTTGCAAATTATTGTCCCTTGTTAACAGTTACTGACTTGCTAATTAATTATTCTTATCTAGGTACATAAAATAGTATAATTATAATTACATTATTAGTACTTTAGTACTAGCCCATTTTAGCCACTATCAGCACCAAAATAACCAGTACCCCATTTAATACGGTCAAAGTATACCCCGGATTATACAGCCACTGGTCTACTGGTTTAATTCAAACCATACAACCCAATCTTAACCCAATCACACTACTAAAAACTAACTTAGTATTGTCCTATTATTGCAAAAGCACATGCACTTGATCGTTTCAGGCAATATTACTCGATTCAGCTTATCATTCGATTAAGTGTTGGAGGGTTTCAATCTTCGGTATGTTTATTAGGCGACTATACATGACTATAGATGACTATATGTGACTACTGGTGACTCCCCATGACTACCAGTGACTAAATATGACTAACCATGACTAGTGGTGAGTCTCCAGTCAAATAACCAATGTTTGATCACCAAAATACACCCCGTGATCTCTCAAAACTGCTCCTTTCACCCTTGATGTTGATTCGCCTAAATAATAGTTGAAAAATAAAATTATTTCACTCAATTCGGATCAATTAATTGATCGAGATTTTCGGTATTTTACATGGTTTGAAATTTTTGAAATTTTTGTGGGGAGCAAGTTTCAACGGTCATACATTGGATGGCCCTAACTACGTACTTAATATAAAAAGGTAAGTCATAAAATCAAACCTTATATAAAGTTGTTTTTTTTTGGTTGGAACGGATTGAATTGGATTTACTTCTTAGCGAAAGCAACACCCTTTTCAATGTTCTTGGATAATTGTTCAATGGCAACTTCCAATAACTTCTTTTCATCGTCACTGACTTGGTTAAGAATATCGTACTTAACTTCTTCAATACCAGCCTTACCTAACTTAACAGGTAAGGAGAAGAAGTCTAAGCCCTTAACCAACTTCTTGGCTTCAGCAGCACCCTTAATAGAGGAATCTAAGTCCAAGAAAGTACATTCAACAACATCAGCAGAAGAAGTAATGGCCTTTAAAATAGATTCAGCTAATCTGTAACCAGCGTAAGCCATGGACAAAGTAGCGGAACCGGCACCATCCTTGGCCTTGACAACTTCATCACCACCGAATTGAACTCTGTGGATCAAAGCCTTCTTTTCTTCTTCAGATAATTTTTCAAAGTAAGTCTTAGAAGCACCAATAGAGTATAATGGAACAATGGTTTCACCAGAGTGACCACCAACAACATTAACGTTGAATTGAGAAGCCTTGGTGTTACCAACTTGAGCAATAAAAGTGTTAGCTCTAACAATATCTAAGGTGGTGACACCAAATAATCTCTTTGGATCGTAAACACCCTTAGCCTTGAAAGTTTCAGCAACAATTGGAACAGTAGAGTTAACTGGGTTAGAAATAACAAGAACAAAAGCCTTTGGAGCGTTTTCAGCAATACCTTCAGCAAGACTCTTGATAATACCAGCATTAATGTTGAATAAATCATCTCTGGTCATACCTGGCTTTCTTGGAACACCAGCTGGGATAATAACTAAATCAGAATCCTTAACGGCCTTAGCTAAAGCAGTCTTATCTTCTCTAGAAGATGGTAAGAAAGAAGCAGTAGATGAATCAGAATTTATGTGAGATAAATCAGCTCCAACACCTGGAACATTAACAACATCGAAAAGAGATAATTCATCAATGTTTGGGTTGATCTTTAATAACAAGGACAATGGTTGACCAATACCACCGGCGGCTCCTAAAACAGTAACTTTAACCATTATAACTTAATGTCTTTTTATATATATTCTATTGGGTAAGTATCAATTGAGTTGATTATTAACTGAATTTAATTGACTTAACTTCAATTGACCAAATTGATGGAAAGTGTTGAAAGGGGGGAGCGGGAAATTGGTGGGTTTAAATACCGCTGGGAGTTTTCTTAGGGCTCAAAGGCGAGTATGGGGTACGGAGAGGGGGGGTTACAAAAACCAATTACCTTTTTCCCCCAGTCCCAGCCTTAACTATAGAATGAGGCTCCGTGCACGTGAGTCGACCCAATGTCCGGGCGAGGGGAGAACCGCCGGGAAGGTGCCCCGGTACTGGCCGGTAGGCCTCGGAACCTTTCACATTCTTTACCTACTTACATAGTTTATCCCGTGAAATATCAATTGATTGCGGTTGATTTTTTGATTCAATCATTTGCAACTGGAATTTTTTCTCGAGGATGTTGGGTGATGGACTTTGGACATTCAACGCCATTTGGAGTTTGGGGTTTGGGGGCGGGGGAGAGCTCTGACAAACTCCGAGAGCGTTAAGACCGGAGTGTATCACGTGTGTGGTCTTGTTTTTGGCGGGGGGGCCAGGGACGAAATATATCCATTTCTCACCTTATTTTTGGTGCCATTCGATATATCCACTACAAAGGCCGAGACTAAGCCAGGACTTTTGATCGGAACAGTCACATCGGAACAGAAGATCGGAACAACTGAAATCGGAACCGATCCAACCATTGGGTACGACAATCGATGACGACAATCAATTGCGGACTACACTGTCCACCAGTAACCAAGTGAAAAATAGCTCCAACATCATTGATCTCTCTTGTGTAGTGTAGAACGTGAGTCACTGAGACAATTGCACCACCAGAGCCATAATCTGGGGTAATTGCAAGTGGTATGATCTGGGCCATAGTAGGGCTTCAGCCTCTTTGTTGGAGTCAATTGCCCAATTAGAGCCCGGAGATGGACAATCGCTGAAAAATTACTCTTCCAGTAACTTTTATGTTGTTAAACCGCTCTCTACGTTACTTGTCAAGACACTGTAGGTCAGCGACGTTGGCATCGTCACAACGGCTCGCTTCGTAGCCATCTAATCAGCACTTGATAAGATCTACATGTACCGAGGACCTCGGTTCGGATTGGCTGCGAAATATATTATTGCTATACACATACACAACATATACAGA
The DNA here is from genome assembly GCA_030568535.1 of Suhomyces anneliseae. NCBI lineage: Eukaryota > Fungi > Ascomycota > Pichiomycetes > Serinales > Debaryomycetaceae > Suhomyces > Suhomyces anneliseae. The sequence continues at coordinate 48,255 of JAJMGB010000035.1, forward strand.
CAAAAAGTCACGACTAGCACTATAAGCGAAACAGTAGTGGTTAGCCGTAGACGAAATAAAAAAATAGTACGAGATCTTGATCTTAAATCTGATCCACATACACCGAAACAAGAAAGAGCCCTCATACAAATAATGGGCCAGAAACTTACACTAGATCCAATGAAAAATCACGTTTATTAAAGCTACTAAACAAACTAAATAGCTTCCTATAACTAGTAAGCGATCTGCTTTAATCTGTTAACAATTCTAGACGAGAAAGCAACGTATTTCTTCAACTCCTCGGCAGAAATCATTTTCGCAGCTTCTGGCATAGCAGTTCCTATGGTTTCTTTTCTCAGAAGGTTTGACTTGAAACCAGACCAGAACTTATACATGGGGTTCATTTTAGGTGACTTATCAGGTAAGAACACAAATCTGTAGCCGTGACTACCTAGTAATTTATAGAGGTTCCAGAAACTTTCTACCTTAGAGTACTCAATAACTATAAAATAGTTCTTGTATTTGGGGTTATTGTTGAGAATAGTTACAACCTCTTCCACAAAAGCATCAAAAGGAGCAACTTTTACTGTTTTAGAATCCATTTTCTTTGGTTTAGGGGTCGTTTTAAGGTCTACTTTGATGACTTCATCACCACTGATCGCACCAAAAACCGTTCTTTTATGGGGAACAATCGTCTTACCACGTTTAATACTTATATCAAGAGCTACACTATCGATAAAAATACAGTTCTTTGTATAGTTGACCCGGTCCAAACGAAGGTTATCGACAAATCTCAATCTGTCCTTCATCACTTCGTCGGAGTGCAGTTCTTCTCTCTCCTCCAACTTATAAGTGATACTAAATTCCGAACGTACATACTTGGTGAGTTCACTTTTACTAACTTTTAATCCGTCAAAAGACTTGGATAATTGACTCATCATCTCATCGACTGGCACATAGGGGTCCAGGTCAATAAGCTTACCAAGAAACTGTTGGTGTTCCTTCTCCATAATGGGCAATTTAGTTCTACTTCCTAAGGGTTTTGGTGCAGGAATTTTGCACCCATTTTCCTTAAACTGTCTAACCCATCTCTGCGCTGTTCTAACATTGACATCGTTTTCACGGGCAATGGAAGACACAGACCGTTTGGGATCATCGACCCATTCGGTACAGATCTTTACCATGATGGTTTCTCCGTAATTACTAACAGTACGCTTTTCCATTGGCGGATCGCTCGGAAGTTGAACATTAACTGCAAATGTCAAACTAACTGGCGAACCAGCCCTGGAACATCCACCACTAGATAAACTAATGGGAGTGGAAGTGCCAGAAAAATCGGTACCATAACTGGAAAAACTAACAGGGCTAGTTGCACGAGAAGCTCTTTCTGGAGTATTTTCTTTAGGAGACATAATAAATTGATAATAAATTGATGGGATTTTTTTTTTTTATATTTTATAATAACTAAAACTAACTAAAATATTCAATACGTACTTTAATTTTCAACGAAAACAAAAGAAGAAAGTGGTGGATTTAATTAAGATTGAAAAGTGGGAAATTGGGGAATTTGGTCCCCTTTTATAGACCAAATGTTGATGCTATTGTCCCAAGAATTATTCACATTAAATCCCGCACCCCCTTGCGATAACGCGTTAAAAGCTCCCCCTATACTTTTCGGTAGAATGTCGCATCTATGTCCAAGATGTCCCACGACTAGTAGTAGGTGACTGTCTGGTAGTATTAGCCAATAAGAGACTACACAACAAAGAAGATACAGTACCACGTGATGGTGTGCCCCGATCTGATCATCATATGTTTCCGGCTATAGTTGCTCCTGCAGATGACCTCCATCTTCTCGCTAGTCACGTATGAAGCCCCGTCCTTTCCAGCGACTCACAAATATGTCACACTATCGCACCGTGAAAACTCCGGCCCGCTAGCTAATCTTCGCTACTGACAGATCGTCCCACCACAACTACCGCTATCTCTACACACCTACCACTATCTACTGCCACGGCTAAATAGACCCTCTATCTACCTACCCTCTTTACTTCCAGGGGGAGGGACCCCGCTATCTCATCATCGCCGGTACCACCATCACCACCACCAGTCTCCGCTCTCCGATCCTCCTTATCACTAAATCATCCCGTCTTCCATCTCCCAAAGTTTTTTGTTCCCCCCACTGACCTTTGGATTAGCATCCTGTAGACGATCATTCCTTCGCAGCGAAACTCCCCGCCTATTCTTTGGTTTCGCACCATCATCGCACGCCAGCAACTGGTATAAGTTGCGACAAAGATTGCGAAATATAAAACCCGTCACTTTCGCCATTGATACATCAATTCCACACTTTCTTCTTAAACAACCGTCATGAGTTCCCATAGAAGAAACTCCTCGGTATCATCTGATGACGATCCTTTTGATCGTGCCGAAAACTACTATGGCAAAGATATGCGTAATGATAAGAAACTTGGGAAAGTCCGGACCTTCTCAGTGTTTGAGACCAAGTCTAAGATCTACGATGACTTTAGAAAAGATTGGATCAAGGAAGAACAAAATGAAAGCACCGATACTCTTGGAAAGGCCTCTTCCCAATCTCCTACTCCTCAATTGAAGTCTCCAAGTCCTGAAGACAAGAAAGATGGTAATAACCGCCGTCCTTCTATTGTTCCTATCTATGTTGATGAGCCTAATCCAAACACCCCCGATATATTTGCTGGTCCTCAAAACCCACAAAGTTTACACTCCCGTAGAGCTTCTGTGGATGAATCGTTTACTCCTAAGAAATACTACATCAATGATATCGATCGTACCTTAAAAGAATTGCTTGAAAATGAAGATACTGACCATAATTTCCAGATCACCATTGAAGACACCGGACCAAAGGTGTTGAAATTGGGTACTATGAATTCTGGTGGTTACACCAAGGCCCCTATTAGAGGTACCTACATGCTTAGTAATCTTTTACAAGAGTTAACCATTGCCAAGCGGATCTTTGGAAGAGACCAAATGATCTTAGATGAAAGAAGACTTAGTGAGAACCCGGTCGCCAGAATGAAGAGATTGATCTCCACTCCGTTCTGGGATAACTTGACCAGAGAAATCACCAAGGATAACATTGTGGAAATGTCCAAGGATACCAAAATCATGGAACATTATTACGATGAAAATGGTAACCTTGTGGAAAACCAAGAAACTCACAGAATTTATATTCCACATAACCGAGCTGACCAGTTTGAATATTTCAATTCTATCAAAGAATCTAATCCTGGCATCAACTTGGATGTGGTGTATTTGCCAGAAAAGATTGACGCTCAATTCATCAGATCTATTAATAAGAAACCAGGGTTATTGGCACTCAGTGCGAAGCCAGACCCTAATGAAAAGGGCAATCTTTTGAACGAACCTTATATCGTTCCAGGTGGTAGATTCAATGAACTTTACGGTTGGGATTCTTACATGGAAACCCTTGGTCTTTTGACTGACGTTACGGAAACAGCAAACCATCACCATTTAAGATTAGCCAGAGGTATGACTGAAAACTTCATCTACGAAATCTACCATTATGGTAAAATTTTAAACGCCAACAGATCATATTATTTGGGTAGATCTCAACCTCCTTTCTTGACCGATATGGCCCTTCGTGTATTTGAAAAAACCAAAGAAGTCTTCCCGGAGAAGCTTCCAGAAACCATCGATTTCCTTAAGAGAGCCACCATGGCTGCAATCAAAGAGTATCTCACTGTGTGGTGTACTAAACCAAGATTGGATGAAAAAACTGGATTATCTTGTTACCATCCTGAAGGTATTGGTATTCCACCAGAAACTGAATCTAATCATTTCGATGCTATTTTAAAACCATACATTGAAAAGTACAACATTACTCAGGAAGAGTTCATTGACAAATACAACTCTCAGGAGATTAGTGAACCTGATTTGGATGAATATTTCCTTCATGATAGAGCAGTAAGAGAGTCTGGTCACGATACTTCTTACAGACTTGAAGGTAAAGCTGCATATTTAGCTACCGTGGATTTGAACTCCTTATTGTACAAGTACGAAGTTGATATTTCTACCATTTTAACCACTTACTTCGACGGACATATCAAGACTCCTGATGGTATTGTTCACCATGCTAAAGAATGGCTGGACCGTGCTGATGCCCGTAGAAAGAATGTCACCAAGTACTTGTGGAGTGAGGAAGACTCAATGTTCTACGATTACAATGTCAAGACCGAGAAACAAACAGGTTACGAATCGGCTACTGCTTTCTGGCCATTATGGTCTAAAGTTGCTACTCGTGATCAAGCTGATAAGTTTGTAAAGAACTCTTCAACCAAGTTTGAAGAACATGGTGGTATTGTGGCTGGTACTCTTAAATCCCGTGGTGATATTGGAGTGACTCGTCCTTCAAGACAATGGGATTATCCATATGGATGGGCACCTCAACAAATTCTTGCCTGGATTGGTTTAGATAACTACGGCTACAGAGATGTTGCTAGTAGATTCGCATACCGTTGGCTTTGTATGATGACCCAAGCGTTCGTTGATTATAATGGGGTTGTCGTTGAGAAGTATAATGTGTGTAAGGGGGCTGTTCCACATCGTGTTGATGCTGAATACGGTAACCAAGGTGTTAATTTCAAGGGAGTGGCTACCGAAGGATTTGGATGGGTCAATGCCAGTTACTTGGTAGGACTTGACTTCTTGGACCTTTATGGTAAGAGATGTTTGGGTACTTTAACCGAACCTGAAGTCTATTTTAAGAGTTTAGCACAAATTAAAGAAAAGGAAAAGCAAAGAGCCAATGAAGGAAAGGTCAATGGTTCAGCAGAAGAAATGGCCAAGTAAACCAAGTAATGACTTGAATGGTCTCGCATCCGTGTGATTTAACATGGTTTTAAATATTTATAAATACGACTAAAGAAATGCTAGCATTTAACGAGTTAATTATTTAAGAAAGAGTATTGTCAATGTAGTAGTAAAATGAAATTGGTTAAAGTGGATTGGGTGGTATTTCTATAAAATGGCCAATTTTGCAATTGTACGATTTTTCATAATTTTCACATTTATATAAATTTAAGCCTCGTTATAATTTCACAGCCAAACCACAAGAACAACATCCAATGAAGTTCATAACATAAGGCAAGGGAAGTCAAGGTGGTACAGCTACAAAAGAATTAAATAACGGTATAAATAGGTTTATAAAGTAGCATGTAATTAAGTAGATTATATTCTGGTAAGTCTTCGCTGATCTCAACCTTAGAAATGAAGAAATATTTCACCACAAGCACAGGCCAATTACAATTACAATCACAGTAAACTAATAAGGTGACGATCCCACAATTATACCTGTAAATAATAAAGCACAAATAATAGAAGTAAAGTCAATTTTGTAGAACTCGTACAATAATTTTCAGTCAACTGAAAGTCTGTTACTGCTACAATCTGGTACTCTGATCGCTGTCTGAGACTTACTATGACTGTTTGAGACAGTCTGACTACGGACTACAATTGTGAAACATACTTGAAACCTGACCTGATTAACACACTCTAATATCACAGCCCAACTCCACTACCACACGCTCATCTTAGCTGCTATTCTCTCACCTTCTTGCTCTACCTCGTGCTTCACTTGCTTGTGCTATTGATGGGTTGCGAAATCACAAGGCAGAAAAAGGTAAAAACAAGCGAAACAGCCAATTTCGCAGTGCTAATTTTCACACCAGAGACACAACCAATAGCCACCCAACGTCCAGTAAAAGTCACCAAAAACACCAGAAAAACACCAAAAAAAGAGCCCATTGTATCCCAACACACCACACCACCATTTATAGCCAATAACATCTCGCTATTTCCACCTCAAACCTTCCCATTTCCACCCTTTTCCCCAAATTTTCACTGATCCACTGCCTCTTCTTCCTTCCCTTTACCTGCAGTACTTACGTCAGCTACTCTAAATCTTCCTGTACTTACTTGCTCTCTGCCTCACTAAACTTCTCACCATCTCACATTTGATCGTTGGTCAAAAGGTTTCACTAAAGTTTTAAGTCGTGTGTTCAGTAAAAATTCATCTTTCCCCCAAATAATCCCAAATACCCATTCACCTTTTCATCTTCCATGAAGTCCCTCCTTAATAGACCATTACCGAGAGTGGCCGGGGCATGTCGTCTAGGTCGAGCTCTCTCTACTTCTGGTGGTCGTCATCAAGTCAATACCTTCAAAACCGCCGTGGAAACTGCTGAAAAATTGGTTCAACCATCAGCATCTTCATCTTCTTCAAGTTCTTCAAATGATAAAGGTTTTAGTGACCCATTCTCCATAGTCAGTCATGAAATGTCAAATTTGGCTAAAAGTATCGCCAGTCTTATTGGTTCAGGACATCCTACTTTAAATCGAGTTTCTAGTTATTATTTTGAAGCAGAAGGTAAAAATGTTCGTCCATTAATTGTCCTTTTATTATCTAAAGCATTACTGAACATTCCAGAATCTCAACGTGATCGAATAAAAATTGATAATCAAGATGTTACTGAACAATCTCATTATAAAGGTACTCCAACCACTACTTCTGTGGCTGGTAAAACTGTGGATGATCTGATTTCTCCTTTGGCAGTTTTACATGGTATTAATCCAAGAGTTATCTTAGATCCTTTATCAAAACCAATGGATAAATTACCTGATTTTGATCAACAAAATGGCATTTTACCTAAACAAAGGCGGTTGGCTGAAATCGTGGAAATGATTCATACTGCTTCTCTTTTACATGATGATGTGATTGACTTGTCTGATTCTCGTAGAGGTAGACCAAGTGGTAACATTGCATTTACTAATAAAATGGCCGTTTTGGCCGGTGATTTCCTTTTGGGCCGTGCTTCTGTTGCCATTGCTCGTTTAAGAAACCCAGAAGTCATTGAATTATTATCTACAACCATTGCCAATTTGGTAGAAGGTGAATTTATGCAATTAAAAAATACTGTTATGAGTTCTGAACCTTCTACTGTTAATAATGATGGTGATACCAAAAAAATCCCAGAATCTACTGGTAAAGTTCCAACCAAACTTCATGAATATTCCGTGGCCACTCCTCCAGAAACCGTGGACCATAACACCAATGTTGATGCTGCTTTTGAATATTATTTACATAAGACTTACCTCAAAACCGCATCTTTAATGTCCAAGCTGTCTCGTGCTGCTGCTGTTTTAAGTGGTGCTCAAGATGATGTGGTGGAAAACTGTTACCAATTTGGTCGTAACCTCGGTTTATGTTTCCAAATTGTTGATGATATGTTGGATTATACTTCTAGTGATGCTGCTATTGGTAAGCCAAGTCAAGCTGATCTTAAATTAGGTTTAGCTACTGCTCCAATTTTATTTGCATGGAGAGAAAGACCAGAATTAGGAGAATTAATCGCTAGAAAGTTTAAGGAAGATGGTGATGTTGAAATTGCCAGAAGAGCCGTTCAACAATTCAATGGTGTTGAAAAGACCAGAAAAATGGCTCAAGAATACTGTTACAAGGCTTTAGACAACTTGAAGGTATTGCCTCCTTCTGATGCCAGAAGTGCTTTGGAACTTTTGACTAACTCTGTTTTAACCAGAAGCAAGTAAGTCAACTGAACAGTTTATATTGGTGCAAGACCAATACCAAAATTAAAAAAAAAAAAGATTAGACCTAATGAAGCAAATTTTTTTTTAAATGAAACAACAGGCAATTAACGGAGCATTGACGAACGGAATGGGTACCATCAATGATATTTAGAGTAGTCCAGAAAAGATCAGGTAACGATAGTCTTTTTCTTTTATGTGGGGTAATTATCATTGGAACCTTTTTCGTTCACTTGTTTGTATCTTGTATATAGAACTAACCAATAACATTGGTAAGTGGATATATATTTATTAGACTTGCTTATTTGATTCCCTCGGGTAAGTAAGGTAAATCACACAAGGGATTTGAGTGATCAAAGTATATGACCAAATTCAATAAGTGTAGACAAAGAACCCAACGGTTTAATAATAAATTGTTTATGAATCAAGAAAATTCATATGAGTTGAATATTAACTTAAATATTCACTTTAATATTCCGTGATGTCTATATCTATATATGGTTAATAATATGATAAAATGATAGTATACTTCCTACTATATTTTGCAATTGGTCAATTAAGATTTAATGGTGACAAATTCCACAATAGAATAAATCAAATATTAAAACCCTTGAAGATTTTGTAGGAATTAATTAACTAGTTGTATACTATAACTTGTAGAAATGTAATTAATGGTCAAAGAGATGAGATGTTTGGCAAGAAAAAGGTCATCAAAAAAGACAAGTAAAAATGCTGTAAAAACCTGATCTCACTTAACAATTCGTATCAGTATTATTTTTATTTCATGAAGCTTAAAATTGTCCAATTCTTTGCTCTTCTAATTTACTGTTTTCTTGGCCTTATTCCTCCTTCTACTTAGTGGGACCATTAGTTGCAGCCGCGCTAGATCTCACTAGTTCTCGCTAACAGCCGTACCAGCCGCAGAACCACACCACCAGAGTCCCACCAATTACGCCCAGCCAATCGCCTACTCAACTAGAACTACACACAACTCAACTCTACTATTGCCCACTTATCCCCTGCCACCCCACACCACTTCGCTACATTTACCCTTTAAAGTGTGTCTAAATGATTTTGTGCCAGATCTCCAGATCAGCCAGATCAGGCACCGCTAGCGACACCAAAAAAGCCAGACAACTGAGACAACACCAAAGACAACCAGAGACAACCAGAGCCTTTAGCAGTTGAAACAAGACAATTCCTATCACAGTAATCCATAGAACCTTCTAGAACCCCCTTCACACTTGCTGCCACCCTATTGGTCAACACAGTTCAAACATTGTGTCTCCACTTCGCGGTGTTGTCTAGTGAGAGAAACTGACAAGTTGTCTCGTCGTCTCGCAACTGGCAGCCTCACCAATACACTGACGTTTTTGGTCGTGCACCGTGTAGTTCAGCGGCGAAACGAAAAATTTACAACACTATCATTTAATCACAACCAAACCCAACAACAATGTCTGCTGAAGATACCAAGCCAAAGACCGAGGAAACCAAGCCAAAGGTTCCATCATCCGATGTTTTCGCCATGTTTGGCGCCAAGAAGGAAAAGAAGGAAGAACCAAAGGAAGAAGAACCAAAGGAATCCAAGGACACCAAAGAATCTAAAGATGAAGATGAAGCTGCTGCTGAAGAAGAAGCTGATGTTCATTTCGAACCATTGGTTCAATTAGAAAAGGTTGATGTCAAGACCAACGAAGAAGATGAAGAAGTTGTATACAAGGTCCGTGCCAAGTTATTCAGATTCCATGCTGATACTAAAGAATGGAAAGAAAGAGGTACTGGTGATGTGAAATTCTTAAAGCACAAGGTCACTGGTAAGACCAGAATCTTGATGAGAAGAGACAAGACCTTGAAGATCTGTGCCAACCACATGATTTCTCCATCTTATGAATTGAAGCCAAATATCGGTTCTGACAGATCTTGGGTTTACAATGTTACTGCTGATATTTCTGAAGGTGAACCAGAAGCTCAAACCTTAGCTATTAGATTCGGTAACAAGGAAAACGCTGATAAGTTTAAGGAATACTTTGATGCTGCTAAGGAAGGGAAATAGATGCATTGCAACCAACAAAATATTACAACTAAACAAAAACTATATATCTAACTAAATATCTAAATATCTAACAAACGTCAGTTCTGTTGCCACGAAATGAAGGAACAACAAATGAACAAGCTAGATAATGTGTTTGTGAATGTTCTAACGGTGTAGATCAAACGGATCAAGCGAGATCATATCAACAGATCAAGCTAGTGAAGATGTTGACAAAGTGTAGAATAGACCATAGTATACAAAATCATAATTAACTAATTCTAGAAAGACGGCTGTGAAGGTGAATTGAGAATGTTTACTAGTCCTGATAGTGGAATGGCAGAACAGGATAACTGGGCTTAGTATATCTAGTGGATCTATATATATTTATAGATATTAATATAGTGAAAAATATACGAAGTTAATTATAGGGGAAAAAATAGAAACGGATAAATGATTGAACATTTCTAGGTTGTAGAATTAATCAAGTGAATAGTGATAGTAATAGAAATCAAGTGTAGTGTATATCAATTTAATTGGTGTTATATCTTAGACTTAATAATTATTTACTTGTAAAGAAATACATCAAATGCAAAATACTACTCAAATTTAGCTAAAAATACGAATTTACAGCTATTGTGTGAACTAGACCGAGCACTAAACGCTATTATTTTAATAAATACGATTCATGACTCTTTTCACAACTATTTAATAGTCACTTACTATGATTTTTCAGTAAAATACTATAAAACTATACCTACCAATAGTATGGGCTAAAAAAAATAGAAAAAGAGAATGGATATTAACAGGACTATCGAATCTACATACTTGAACACCACTACAGCACACATTCTACTAAACCAAAGACATTAATCTTAGCAGTATCTTCAAGACCACCGATTTTCTCCCCGCGGCTTGCTCGCTTCTCTCGCTTATCTCGTAGATACGCACCACTAAATGGCCCTAAATAGGCACGGCCATAGTAAGTGATAACCACACCAGTAGCTCTTACACTAGACACACACTATTGGTAAGTGATATCCTCAGCGAGCTTGGCCCTGTATACTACCCTACACTATATGCCATCCATTATACCTCGCTTATCCGCACCGTTTACACTTTTCATAAGCCTCTTCCAATTTCCACCTAATTAACCCAGCCCCACAAAATAGTGAGCATTGGACCAACGCCAAACCCACCAAACCCACCAATCCACCAACTCTCTTTACCAGTGACAAGAGCTAAAACACCCATACACTTTGCATAGCTGGTCACGTTACTTCAACACCTTCTACTCCCCTCCTTTCCCAGTCCCTAAATCACTTTCTTGTCCTCTCAATCTTTTTTATCTTTTTCTATATCCTTTTCTTCTTCTACTTCTTTCCTTTGTTCTTAATGTCTCGTGCGGCCTTTTCGCAGCATTAATTACCTCCACGTTTTCTACAAATCCCACCGTGAGTTCCGCCACCTTTTACCACCACCACGGGCCCCTCATAATCCCCCGCTTGTCTCCACAGCCCTGCCACCTGCCACCTGCCACCTGCCAAATTGCAATTACCGCTGCCGTTGCGCTTTTGTTTCTTTTGGTTGCATTTTATTTTGTTTGTTCCCTACTATTAACTAACGTGGTACAGCCCTGCACTAAAGCGTATCGTTACAGATTACCAGATTGTTCGCCGCCCTATTTTTCCATACACGTCTGAGTCTGCGAGAAGCTCTCGGTAACCACGTGCCTGATAATATCGCGATACTGGGACCAAGATCCATCTAGTGCTAACAAAGTCAAAAACCCCAATTACTTCCTACAAGCTCTTCTCCACCCATCACACACTAACTAGACCATACCCACTAGGCTCACCAGAATCACCACCCAACCTAGTCTGCTCCTTTTGTCGTTTACCCCTATCACCCCTACAAAAAACAAAGAGCTCTTCTAATGAAGTTTGGTAAATACCTCGCCTCTAGGCAGCTTCAGCTCCCTGAATACTCGGGCCATTTCATTGATTACAAGGCGCTTAAGAAATTGATCAAGCAATTGGCCATTCCTAGCCGTGATGATGCCAATGCAGCCACCCAAAGTGAAACCCAACAAAGACTCCAAGAGAATAAAGCCTCCTTCTTCTTTAGAGTAGAGCGTGAATTGGAAAAAGTCAACTCCTTCTACTTGGAAAAACAAGCCAATCTTGCTATCAACTTGGACCTTTTAATAATGAAAAAGAATGAATTGTTAAGATACGACCAACAAGACCATAATGGCCAACACTCCGATTTCAGAAACTCCATTTCCTACCTTAATTTGTACCAAAATTTCAAAAAAATCCATCAAGATCTCATCAGATTACAACAGTTTATTGAATTGAACGAAACTGGGTTCTCTAAAGTAGTGAAAAAATGGGATAAACGGTCTAAATCCCATACCAAAGAATTATTCATATCTACTGCAGTCAGTGTACAACCAGTTTTCCATAAAAATGAAATCAATGAATTGAGTGATTTGGTTACTCTGAGCTTATTTGACTTGGAATCTATCATGGATGGTGATTTCTCTTCATTGAACTATAATGTCCCAACCATTGGTGCTCCAATTGTCAGATCTACATCCACCTCTCCTCCAAAACCTGAAATGACTACCATAACTGTTCCTACCACCATCCACAGACCATCCATTTTTAACCTTCAAAATAATGAAATTGATGAACTTTATACTTCATTCGTTAATATTGCCACCACAAAAGATCTCGATATTTCCTTATTGTCCAGATGGATTGACAAAGTTTCAAAGAATTCCGAAACTTCTCCAAAACAAGGTAAATTTGATGAAAAGCAAAAATTTGATGATCCAACCATAGAAAAACTCTCCAAAATATTCCTCCTTTCCATATCTAACCTCAAGATTTCAGATACATTCTTAGAATCCTTTTTGAAACTTATAAATTATCAAATCAACTTCAAATACGTCAGTGACGATTTTAATGACAATAATAGAAATGTGATTCATGAATGTTGTTCTATTCATTATGCTCCAGCTTCTACCGAAGAAGCTCATCATGTGGTCATCAACAATGGTGTTAAAGTCAACTCCTCCGAGTCAATTAACCATTCAAGAACATTTATTGTGGAATATATTATGAAACACTTATCTGGTGAAGATACTGAAGAATTACTCACTCGTACAGATTTCAATGGAAGAAACGGTTTACATTATGCATCCCAAAACAATAGACTTGATTTGTTGGAAATCATCTTACCTAAATTCCCAAAGGCCCATATTGATGATTTAGATAACGATTCCATGTCACCATTACTTCTTGCTATTAAGCACGGAAACTTCGAAGTTATCACCAGATTAGTCCAATCTGGATCCAATTGTTTCCCTAAATCAGATGATAGCAAATTGCAATACTTACCGATCAATTATACTTGTAAGTTTGGTGACTACAAGACTTTGGAATACCTTTTATCACAAGCTACATCCAATGAACCAGTTAACCAACAAGATGTGGAAGGATTATTCCCAATCCACGTTGTGTCTAGATCCGGTCATTACAAGTTGATTAAGTTATTGATCCAATACGGAGCTGATCTTAATAAACCAGATGGCTTGAACAAGTGGACTCCTATTTTCTACTGTTCTCTCGAAGGTCATGTCAAGACCACTCAAGAATTAGTCAGATATGGTGCCAAGGTCGATACTGTTGATCCTGATGGATACAATGTATTATACTATTGTGTCATTGAAGGCCATATTGAAGTGTTGAACGAATTGTTGAAGTATTCCAACACCATTCTCACCAAGAAAGACCACGACTTGAAACCAGGAACCAAGGCTTCCCCAACAAACGGAGATTTAACTTTCCCTTCCATTCTTGACAAGGACTACGATTCTGAAGACAGTGGTAGTATCAATAAGGAAAATAACGTCGATAACATTCCAGACCTTCAATTACCTCCTCCAATCTTACCATTAAGAAGATACGGACATAATTTCTTGGAACAAAAGGTCTTAATTGAACTTATCTTCTCCAATGATACCAATTTTATCAACCTCTTTGATTCTACCATTAGTGACTTGAAACCAGGAAGATTGACCCTTACTTCTAATATCTCCGATATCGTTCCAAGAAATATCTTGCTTCCAATATCAAACGAAACAAATTCTACCTACAATTGTGTGTTCCAAACCGATGTTGATTCATTGAACGAATTCAGAATTGATCTTGAAATCTTCCCTAAGTTTGGTACCCGTTTAATTGCTAAGACTACAGCATTGTCATTCTCTCAAATCGATACTTCATCCCCAGAAATCAACTCCATTCAACTTCCATTATTCGATTTAAGATTGAGAAATATTGGTGAATTGAAGTTCAATTACCAGATCATCTTCCCATTCTCTGGTACTCTTCTTGAGACTTCCAAGTTTGATACTTACTGGAAATCTTCTACTTCTTTTGTCAAGAACAGAAGAACTTTGAAGATGAATGCTGCTGGTGGATTATCTCCAAACAACTTCCTTTCTCCATCTTTGGCTAATAATGGCGCTGGAAATGGCAACGCTAATGGCAATGGCAATGGCAACGCTAATGGAGGAGCCTCAAATGGAACTGCTGGTGCTTCTGGTATTCCACCATCTGATTCCAGCACTTCCTCTGTGGTCACTGCTACTTCTCTTTCTGGAGAATATCTTCGTATCAAGATTTGTCTTCTTAATGATGGTACTCCAATCGTGTGTCCACATTGGTCTATTTCCATTACTGACGATATTGATCTCTACTTGCCAAACCTTTCCCTTGATCAACTTAGTTCTATCACCAATAATCTTTTCGATTATAATAAAATGATCCATGATCTTTCTAGAATGACTTACAAGGATATTGGACTTATCAAGAAATTATTGAGAATCATTTTCTTACCACTTGATATTCTTTTGGAAATCTTGAGTGTGGATATTAACTTAAACTTGGAGTTGATCTTCCCTTCATTGTACGAACTTGAAAACCTTCCATTTATTGGAAACATCCAACTGAACTTGAACAACTTCATCGACTTTACCTTGAATGATGTGTTCAATCATATCAGAAATTCAAAGAAGAATGGTAAGGATGGTCGTTCCATCATCTTCTTGTCTTCCAACTCATTGATCTGTAAGATTCTTAATTGGAAACAACCAAACTTCCCTGTGTTCTTAATTATGAATGGTATTGCTTATAATTCCAGTAAGAAGATCTTCGAATCTAGAACTACAAACGGTTTATTGATTGACGATATTAAGAAGAAGGCATTGAATGTGGAGCTTCCAAACTCCAGCCGTGCTGTTGATGCTGACTACCAAGAAGTTACCATTAGATCTATTAAGGAAGCTGTTGAGTTCACCATCAATAACAATCTTATTGGTATAATTACCTCTATCCATTTGCTTGATCTTGTTCCAAAATTAATTCCTTTGATTAGATCCAGAGGATTGGTGTTGGTTGCCTCCAGTGATGCTAATGATGAAACTGAAAATGAAGAAATGATTGCCAAGGATTTGGATTCTTATACCAGAACTGAGATCAACGGATTAAGATTCGATGATGTGTTGAGCTTCAAGGATGACATCAGCATGTAAACCAAAAAGAACCAATGTTCAATATTGATTAACAGTTGTTAATACAATTTATGATATTATAGAAAATTCTACGAGCTCATTATGTTCTGAGATTAACGAAATAGTTTTATAATTTATAGGAGTTATTAGATTGCGTTTGAAACTACTGTAGATAAACGTACGTATTATTCTATTAATATAGTACAATAAATTTTCAGGTTACTAATTAATAATTGGTCCGAAGTAAAGGAATGAAAATGAAAAATGAATAATGAGTACCCGTTGTATGAAAACGGTTGGTAAAATGACTGTCAGAAACCAAATTGGCTCTGTATAGTACAATTACTGGTGCAATATGAATCAAGGAACCAGTCCATGATTATAACGGAAAGCAATTAGAATTAGTCGGATCCGTAGGCTGTATGATTTTTAATAATCAGTATGCAATGATCAACTGGAATAATTGATTTCTATTATGAAGTGTCAGTTAAGATCGTATTTTAATTACCTTCTTCTTCTTGGTGGAGGTGGTGGTGGAGGAGTCGTTCCCTTAGGAGATGGTGAATTTACTGGCAGTCCGGCATTACCATAAGACTTCAATGTAGTTAATGGTGGAGGTGGAGGGGCCTTCTTCTTCAAGGCTTTACGCACCAACAGAGATGCTGAATTAACGGAAGATGAAGAAGATGCATCGTTCTTGTAAAATTGGGGAGATTGTCTTGAAGCTGGAACTGGAACTTTCGGCAATGGCTTGGACTTGAGATACTGGTGAGTCAAATCAAGCATGTTATTATGAGAGTTTTGTGGCCAACAGTCCTTGGAAGCTTTGGAAGTTTCTTTGTCTGGGTGCTCTGCAATGGATAACGATTGAATCTCGGTACTCATGAAAACGTTATGATTATTTTCTTGGAATTGGTTGATGTATTGGGAGTGACGATTGGTAGTTGTTGTGTGGTTGTAGAAATCACTTCTGGTAGAGGTACGAACTGAGGCGACTCTGGTCAACGAGACGTCCATGCTTTCGAAGGAAGTGACTGATTCACTGTGTGGTAAACCGTTCAGAGCTTCAGAAGGAGAATCTTCTTTCTGTTTCAGTTCTTCTACCTTTCCTGGTTCTGATTTTGGTTCCTCTGGCAGTGAAGACAGTCCTCTCTTGAGCCAACTAATGCTCATACACTTTTGAGCCATCTTGGAAATGGTCAGAAGTCTATCCTTTTCGGGTTCTGAAATGTTGGTATCTTCAATATCTAACTCAGAGTTGATAACAATATTTCCTAATAAATCCATCAAGTCTTTCTTCTTGTAACCATTGTCTTCTTCACTTAATTGGGAAAACAGCAATAATGGATACAACACTTTAAGATAAGTAAGAATTAAAATGACATTTTCAATCTCTTCAGTATAATCCAAATCGTTCATATCTCTGATGAATATTTCTATTAAAATCCGTAAATCATTCATGTAGATCAATTTGGCGGTATATGAAGTGGTGAAAACCATATAGAGGAACTTCAAGATAAGAATTTTCATAATTCTTGAATCTTCACGGTTAAGATGAAAAATCAATAAGTTGATAAATCCAGTGATCTTGGTAGCATCTTGAGTGGATGCTCTTTTATTCACTTGGGTACCCATAAGACCTTCAAATACTTTATTGTTAACAGAACCAGAATAAGATTTCATCAAATATTGTTCGTTGATGAAAAGAAGCAATTTAAACTGTTCATAAGCAGTCAATTCGTCTTCGTCTTGCATATCATCACCAATATCATAACGACTAAACTTTTCGTTAGACAAAAGGTTTTGGATAAGGGTTGGAATTAAATCAGACTTATTGGTTAAATCATCAAATTCTTTATCGGAAAGAAGTTCAGTATGGTACAAATATTCAAATAGAATATCACAACTGAATTTAAGTAAAACATAAGGTGAATTGGCGGTTTCATCATTTTTATTATTGGAATCAATATTATGCAAATTATGAATATTAATGACTGTGGCATTGATAAAGTTGGAAATGACAATAATAAAATCATAATCCCTAAATGCTTCAAATACAGCAGCAGTATCAATACAATGAGTATCGGATTCTTCATTCTCTGTCTTGAGCAATAAAAGTAATATAATACATAAGAACTCTTTTAAGCATTCCTTTTGATAATCAAGTTCTTCTTCCACAGTACTGAAAGTAGTAACAAATGCTAAGATCTTCCCAATACAAAAACGATAGTTTTTAACAAACATATTCAGGGTAAGTAATTTAAGGGCATAAAGCGAAAGTGAATGATATGTTCTTTGGTTATCAATGACCTCATTATTGTAGACATTATCGATGATAAATTTGATAAAGATTGAAAGACTTTCATTGACCTCAGAAGCATCACTATTTATAAGAATCGAACGAAGTGGATCAGGCGTCGGAGAACTTGGTGACAGTTCGTCGTCCTCCTCGTCTTGATAAGTGTAATTGTAATCGTAATCATAATCGCCGGCAGGATAATCGGAGGAATCGGGCGGCGGAGTCGGCGACACGCCAGGGAACGAAGTCTTGGGGAACATCAACACCTCAATAAACTTGACAACGAGCCTCTATCACGATTTAACTATGGGTTACTGGTAGTGTGAGGTGAGATGATTGGCAGTAAAAGGCTTGGAAACCTGGAACCTGGGGGGACAGTGCGAAGAACCAAACGGGTTATTCGGTGCGAAACCACAAATCCGAGAAGCCAGCAAGAAACCAGGGAATAGGGGCGCCTAACACGGAGGACAAGGGAGGGTAGAAGAAAGTGATATAGACGGTAGATGTTGGTGGACAGGCTGGAATAGGGCGGTTTCATAGTGGGTGTTGTCACGTGACATTCTAATCTATGGCAGTTTTAGTTAGTGTTGCTGCGCTACCACGCACTTACCCCAGAAACATCACCGTTTAGCCCATGGGGTCCAATTGTCTGGAAATAGGTCCAGATTGACTCAGAATTATTGTTATACATTGTTGCTGTGTGTATTTATTTTCTATTTACTATGCGGCCCAAAGGTCAGTAACAGTCCCGGTAGACAAAGCGAATATACCGATCAAACCAGTATATATGCACTAATATCACCAGAACCAACTAGTATTCAGGGCCTTTTATTGTCTCTAGATCCCAACAGTTTTGATATAAATATCGGTACCCCATCCATAATAAGTCTGGACCGTCAACAGTCCCTTGGTGTTAGGCATAATGCCCTTTTCATCTGGAATAGTATCGTTAAAGATTTCGATGTAATTTTTCAGAAGCGGTAATCCATACCCCATTCCGGCAACAACATTACCACCTTCTCCAGGAGGAACATTCAAGGTCTTGTAGGCTTCACCTTCTCCAGATTCAAAAGTAGTAAATGAATAGTCGAACAATTGTTGCACTATATTGGTGGGTATACCCTTACCTTTATCTCTTATTCTAAGTTCAAGGTACGATGGTTCAGAAGAGGTAGAAATGGTCACTTGTACTGGATCTTCCACCTTATTTTCGATGTGTGAACGGAATGAATTCTTGAAGATTTCCATAAGAACATAGTCTAAATGGTACTCGATGTATGGGAAACGAAGAATATCACCATCTTCCTTTCTTAATTCTGGTTCCTGTTGACTCCAGTAGTTTTTAGGGTACAAATTGTGATCAATTACGATAGGGACAGATTGGTCATACTTCATGAGGAAAATATCGTTTACCAATTCGGCGTTTTTCTTTATAACGTCAGGAATATTGAGTTCCTTTATCACACCATTGAATTTTCCACCTTTGACGTAATTTCCTTCCAATGACTCTGAAAGCTTGATATGTTGATGGGCGATAAGACGCATGCTGATTCTTTCCTTAAGGTGCTTATCCAAGAAATCCTTGATCTGCTGAGTGCTTAACAAATGAGAGACTTCCTGGAATCCCTTTGAAAGACTAGGAAGGGTATCGGCATGGACATCAATGAACTCACCAAGAACAGTCTTGGTAAACTCTTGATTTTCAGCTGCCGTTTTAGGAGCATCCAACGAGGCTGTGATCAAAGAAGACATGGTTTGAAGGTATGTATTGTAGGACTCTGAGATGGAAGGATTGAGGACCACCAAGTATGGCAAGCTCCGGAACTCTCTTAGTCTACGAGCATTGTATGCTAGTAAATGTTCTACTGTTTCCAGGGCATGTTCTAGAATGTATTCTTCTGATAACTTTTCCGATTGTTCGTAGAGTCTTTGCATAGAGAATTTAGGAAGGGTCTTGTTGGCATAGTAGTAGATAGGACGTTCAAGCAGGGTTCTGATCTTGTACTCTTCAAGGAACTTGGCTTGCTCCGAAGCGGACTCCGAAGAGACAGTACTGGAGCTATTTGAAGATGATCCTGTGCTGCTAGTGGTGGATTGGAACCTTAGTAATCGGCTGGTGATACACCTGGTAGGCCTTATGAACGACAACATTGGGAAATTGTTAGTTGAAATGGAACCAGTAGTTGATAGTTTCGGTGATAGGTGAAAAGACAAGCGGCTTGTGAAAAGACCGACTGGTACAGTATGATATGATGGTGATAGATGACAAGCCGATTGGCTGGTAGCAATTGGACTGTGTGGCTCTATTAAAGTGTTGATAGTTTACTCTAGAAGGAGCAGAGTAAGCGATAACTGCGATGTAGTAAAGAAAGGTCTTGATAAGTCGTTTGATAGGTTTGTCGCTGGGTGCGATAAAGGTGCGGATGAACGGATGACTCAGGAGAGTTGACAGGTGAGACTGAAGCCCGAAAGATAGCGACAATAGAAACAGACAAATTGATTAGAATGTTTTGGTGATAAATGTGCAGATTAAAAGCAACAGTATTTTGCCAGCTTTACAGTCTTGAACAACGATACAGCGAGTTACCAGATGATAACCAGCAAAGGTGAAGATCGATGGTATCAAACACAGCTAATGAGACCCCCAGAGACCCTAAGTGCGACAGGGACCGTAGCGAGAGCGAGACCACAGTAGCGAGAACAGTGAGACAATTAGACAGTGACATCTGGGGAAAGCACGCGACATCGAGATAAATCACCGCATCGCACCAGTAACCCAAACCACAAGAGATCGTCTTAACAGTCAGACCCAGCACGTGTCAGAGAGACAAGATAATCACGAGAATCCAGCTTTGACTACCAGTCGGGCTTATAATCACGAAACAAGCGCCAGATCACAAGAAAGACGGTGCCTCCATCGCCATTCCATCTCGAGATACTCAGCTACATCTCACTGAGCCTCCATCACCAGATACTGAAATATCCACCAGAGGTCATCAGAAAGACCCCAGAAGCACGACCAGTGTCCGTTTAGAGGAACCAATTGACCTAGCGAGCCAGTTGACCCGGTAAACTCATATCTGACACAGCAACTGGTTGCCAATCTAGATACACCCTTACTTAGCGTCAAACAACCAATCTCACCAAGCACACCACAACACAAGCAAAGCAATGGCCCCTGCATCAAAGGACGTATGTCCCGTCTGTGTGGCAGCACCGCTCGAGAAGTCCAAGTCCTTCACCAACGTCGCCTGGATCCAATGTGAGCCATGTAGCCAATGGTACCACACAGTATGTGTCAAACTTACACTGTTGGAGATGAACAACATCAACTCGTACCATTGTGACCGCTGTGTGCCCACCCACGGTCCATCAACATTCAGAAGAAAGTCCAAGAGAAGCAAAGTGCTGATTGACTACGTTGCTTTGAACGAAGGAGAAGTGTTTGCAGTCGACAAACTGTCACATCCACATGTTTCCAGCTTTATGGCTTTTGCGGCCAACACTGGCGATAACCCAGACTTCATCTATAAGCGAAAGGACTTGACCAAGGAGTTTGCCCTTAAATCACACCTTGACAGACCAATCCTTGTACCATCTGCCACTGAACAAACCACAGGAATGAAACTCCCAATTGATCCCAAAGCCATTACCTTAGATTGGATCACCGAAAAGGTAGGCGAAGACACTCCCCTTGAAGTCATGGATGTGCTTTCACAACAAGGCTTGAATCCAGGCTGGAACATGGGTCAATGGAGAGACTACTTTAATTCTGACAACAGGGACAGAATACGTAATGTCATCTCTCTAGAGATCTCTGACGTGAATCCACTAGGCACAAAGTTCATTCGTCCTACAATGGTGGAGCAATTGGATCTTGTGGATAAAGTGTGGAACCACAACGATGAACAGCCCCGTTCCAAAGTCACAAAGTATTGTCTTATGTCAGTAAAGGGCTCATTTACTGATTTCCATATTGATTTTGGAGGAACTTCAGTCTACTATACCGTTTGCTCTGGAGCCAAAACCTTCTTGATGTTCCCTCCAACAGATAACAATCTTTCACTCTACGAATCATGGTGTTTGGAACAGAACCAAAATTTTATGTGGTTCCCCGAATACTCCAAAAACATAAAAGGTAAAAAAGTGTTCCCCTCTGAAGGATTCAAGGTTACATTGAGTGTAGGAGATTTATTTATCATCCCTAGTGGCTGGATCCATGCTGTGTACACTCCAGAAGACTCCATCGTTATTGGAGGTAACTTCTTGACCCTTTGGAACATGAAGACTCAGCTTAAGATAGCTCAGATTGAAAAATCTACAAAGGTCCCTTCTAAGTTCAGATTCCCTATGTTTAATAAAGTACTCTGGTTAACTAGTTGGTACTACTTGCACCATAAAGATGAGTTTTTGCAAGATTTAGGTTACAAAGGTCTAGAATCGGATCATGTGAAAAGCAACGATGAAATGGTGCAATCAGTGGAAACTTCAACCATTAAGCTGGAACCTTCGGAGTTGAAAGAAGAAGATGTATCACAACTGGGTTCAGAAAAGGCCCTGTCAGAAATGACTCTGGTCAATGACAGTAAACAACCAGAAGTGTCTCCCAACTCGGTTCTATCTGTTTTGATTGACCAACTTACTGCCCACTATGAATTAAGTAAAACTAATGCTACTGCCAAAAAGAGCGTTCCAACCGAGATGATCGGAAAAGATGTTATTTTTTACCTCGCTACTCTCCAAAAATGGGCAGATTCATACGTTTAGATTTTGAGCCCCGGTTTCTATTTTTGATAGGACGCATGATAATTGCGCAGGGTTCGGTTTGACATCTTTATGACTTACAATCTAACTTTCCCATCAAATGTCTGAAGAAGACACTTCTAGTGAAAGTTTCCTGTCGGAGGCCCCATTGGAGTATGCGGGAAGTCAATCTCACTATGATCCCGAAACTCCGGATGAAAAAGCAGTTTATAACACTTATTATCCAGATCAAGATAACTCAATAGATAGACCGAACAAACATCCATTCTGGCGTAAGGTGGTGGACTTCGTTCGTCCTTTCTATATCCTAGACCACCTTAACTTAAAGGATACCAAAACAGTGTTTCGATCATGGGTGCAAATTTTCGTGGGTGTGGTGTTAGCGATTGTCCCAAAAAGCAGTCATTACATTGGAAATGCCGCCTATTTGATTCAGATTATGGGTTTCATTACTATTGCAGGTGGTAAGCTGGTCCATGCTTCATTCCATGATAATTTCTTTATGGTTTTGTTTTCGGTATTTGCCTGGATCTTTCAGATTGTTTCTCTGAAGATTTCCAATGATATCCATGGTGGAGTAACCAGAGCCCAATTGGCTGAACAACTCATCAAAGAAGGTTCATGTACCAAAGAAAATATCATACAGTGCCTTGGTGAACAAGTATATACTGGTCGGTATATAGAGACCAGAACTAATGTGATATTTATATTTTCATTAATTATTGGAATGGTTTTCTTGGGTTATGGTGAACATTTGAAGTATCCCAGAGCAGGCTATGTTGCGGGAATTATCACCTTAATTATCACTCATTGCTATTCTTTATTCTTCCCCACATTTGAACCAACTGAAGTAGGGTTGGCTGTTATAAAACCAATGGGTTTCAGTGCTGCAATTACATTTGCATGTACATTGGTCATTTTCCCTCATACTTCAAGCTATCAGTACTTGAACTCCACTGTAGCAATTCTTAAGGCTATACGAAAAGAATCAACCAACAATGTGCGATTTTTTAAGTCTATGAAACCTTCAGATGGTTCATTTTCAAATTATAAACTGTATAAGAAGAATGTTAATACTTGGAAGAGCAAAATACATGCTTTGGATATCCATGTTCCAATGATCAAGAAGGAGTTCTCCTACTCTAGATTTAACCAAGCGCATTTAAAGGCGTTTAGAGCCCTTCTTAGAAGTTTCCTTCATGTTTCTGTGGGGTACGATGCATTCTATGAGATAATTCAAGAGCGTAAAGATTGGGCCAACCAGGATTTAGATAGGCGTATGAGTATAGCGTCTGAAACAGGAAGTGTGGGACCTTATAGTGACTCTAAATTTTTTAGCACTATTCATGAATCATACAAACATGTGGGAGAATACGAAAACAAAAAGAGAGTTGCATTATTGAAGAAAAAGATCATGAACCTGGGGTTCCAGAACCGTCTTACTGTTCGAGAATTGGACTATGTTACCAACATTGTAAAAATAGAGTGCAGTCCCTTATTAGATGCTGTTGATAATGGTATCGATATACTTATCACCTGGCTTGAGGCTGCCAATGAATTCCGGGTGTATTCCCTTCTTCCTAAGTCCTGGAAACAGCATCTGAAAGTCCAAGCAGAAAATCACCAGAAGTTAGTAGAAGCCAAAAAGAAGATAGAAGATGAAATCAGCAAATTCTCTTCTGTTCCAAAACTAGAAGATTTGGTTCGAAAATCGGCTCTTAATGATGAAACTGTTTTATCTCTTATCACAGAACTAAGTTTATTCCTTCACTTATGTAAGAACCAAGGTGAGCATATTGTTCGTTTGATGGAATTGTTTTTGGTCATAGATGAAGAGAGGCCATCTCCAAGGCTTCTGAGTTTTTTTAATAAAGGAAAGACATCTTTTGATGAAAGCTCGCCCAAATTTGACGACGAAGATACTTCATTCTTGGACTCACTGGTTCAAGGAAGAGACCCTGATGCAAATGCTCCAAGTAATATTTTCCACTTATTAGGAAAGCAATGGATGAAGTTGTATAGACTCACTGTTGATCCAAGACTCTGGTTTTTTATCAGAGCTGGAGTTGGTGTATGTATTGCAGCCACTCCATACTTCGTCCGTACCACTGCTCATTGGTACTTTTCCAATAGATTGATTTGGATCGTGGTGATGACAGGATTATCTGAATTTGAAACTACTGGTCAAATGATCTACAATTTCGGAAGTAAGATAGTGTATTCGTTCTATGGTTCATTGGTAGGATTGGTTGGCTGGTATATCTGTAGAGGAAATTATTATGGATATGCAACTGTTTGTGGTGTGATATACCTTTACTTGATATATTATAGGCACTTTTCTACCCATACATTATTGGTGCCTAATGTGCTTTTTGCAGTCACTACTGTTTTAGTATTAGGAACCAGTTGGGTCGATTTAAAGTATAATAAAACTGCAAATATTGGTGAAGGTTGGAGAGTTGCCTATACTAGATATATCAGTGTATGTGTGGGTTTATGTATTGGTTTCCTTGCATGCTTATTCCCTAAACCACGATCTTCTAGAACTGATTTAAGACAGTTGTTATCTAAAATTGTCGGTGAAACAGGTACTATCCATTCTTATGTCTCTAAATTTGCTAATCATAGGTTCCATAATCCTGGTTACCATGCTAAAATAGAAGATGATTTGATCATTAATACCATTAGGAAGAATTTCAGAAGAGTATCTAAAATCAAAACTTTAATGGTGGCATTGACTCATGAAATACCTATTTCTGGTAGTTGGCCTGAAGCAAAATATGCCAAATTAGAAGAAACTTTGTATGACATCAATCTGTTGTATTTTCTTCTTCTTTCTATTTTCAACCAGGTAGAGCATCCTGAAACTTGGGTCCCAATAATGGTTCGTAAAATGGGGTGGTCTAGTCCTTCATTGAATGGTAATTTATTCAGTATGATCCATATGACTAGTGATTCTCTTTTGATGTCAAACGAGCTACCCAAAATCACTGATTCCAACTTATCACTTCAGCACTTGTCAATCTTGACCAATCGTTGGGGACTTGCTAGGGGCCACTTGAGAGATGGTTACTATAGACGAGACTCTGGAAGAGGTCAAGAACTTGGTGAATTGGTGATTGAAGAATTGGAAGATATAACACCAGATGAAAAAGAAGAAATTTTGAGATCTGATAACGATACTTCCATGGTTGACCACCTTGATTTCGCCAAAATCTTCAGTAATGATGGTCAATTGTCCTCGGTATCTTTGATCTTGTCTCATTTGTTATATGAGAGATTTGATCTGATTATGATGGTTGTGAAGTCATTGGTTGGAGAGAAGTATGATTTCGATATGGACATTCTTGAAGACCAAGATGAAGAAGTCCAGCTAATTACCAAGTGAGTTTATGAACCCATCTGTGTTTAATTTATATAGAATAACTCAATATTTAATGATTTAACTAGATGAATAATATATAATTAATTTTGCACCCAATTTCATTCTCAATATTATCTACAACATATTTTCTTTCTATCATTATTATTACGTTACTTATATACTAATAGTTTAGGGGAATTTTTATGTTTGGAGAATCTTGTCACCAACACATCGGGGGATTTGTGGGGGTGGGGAGTTCTCACTAATTACAATTCTAATGGAGTGTTCTTTTCTCTGGCGGCTTCACCGTACTTCTTGATTCTAATGGCTTGAACAGCGATGAATCCAGAAGCATCTTCTGGAGAGAAACCAGTTAATTCATCCATAGAAGATTCGGTTTCATCATACAACTTTTCGGTATCAGAAGATCTACCTAAGATAGTCACACTTCCCTTGTAAGCACTGGCTCTAACAACACCATTAACGGTCTTTTGGGAAGGAGCAATCATAGATCTGACGTATTCACATTCTGGAGTGAAGTACATACCATTGTATAATTGCTTGGAGTAAGATGGGGTAACAAATTGATCTCTGATGGCTCTAACTTCACGATCTAAAGTCAAACCTTCTAAATCAACGTGAGTAGATCTTAAGATAGTCAAACCTGGGGTTTCGTAACAACCTCTAGATTTTATACCAATGAATCTGTTTTCAACAATATCAATTCTACCGACACCGTTTCTTCTGGCTAAAGCATTGGCTTCAATGAATAATTCAACTGGATCAGTAACAGTCTTCTTACCACCATCAAGAACCAACTTAACTGGTAAACCTTCTTTGAATACCACAGAGAAAGCTTCTGGGGTATCTGGAGCATCAGTTGGATCAACAGTTAATTTCCACATATCCTTTGGAGGGGTGGTATCTGGGTTTTCCAAAATACCAGCTTCGAAAGAAATGTGAGCCATGTTTTCATCAGTAGACCATGGCTTAGCCTTGGTTTGAGCGACCGGAATATTCTTTTCAGCAGCGTAATTCAACAAATCGTTTCTACCAGCGAATCTATTGAAGAAAGTTGGATCTCTCCATGGAGCAATGACAACGACATCAGGCTTCAAAGCATAGAAAGATAATTCGAATCTGACTTGATCGTTACCCTTACCGGTACAACCATGAGAAACAGCGAAACAACCGTTATCTTCAGCAACCTTAATTTGAGCTTGGGCAATCACTGGTCTAGCCAATGAAGTACCTAAGAGGTAGACATTTTCATAGATAGCATTAGCTTGGATGGCTGGGAAACAAACTTGTTCAACAAATTCCTTTCTGACATCAACAACCACAAACTTGGTGGCACCGATAGCCAAAGCCTTCTTTTCAGCAGCTTCGAAATCTTCTTCTTGACCAATGTTGGCTAAGAAAGCAATGACTTCATAACCTTGTTCTAATAACCAAGCTAAGATAACAGAAGTATCTAAACCTCCGGAGTAAGCTAAACAAACTTTACCTTTAGACATTTTGTAATGATGATATTTATAATTAAATAATCGAGTGAATAATGAAAGAAGAAAATTTTCATGGGAATTTTTCACCCTTTTATACCCCAGAACTGGGCACAAAATTAGGCGCCCAGCGATAACGAAGCGCGGTTAATTTCAATTACCGCTTTGGGATGACTCATTGGGGCAGACACGCCCCCGATTGACTCATTCACTGTCAACCAACCAACGGTCTAATCGGCCAAGAGAAGGGACGGAGATGGGATGTGTTAAGTTATGAGCCGGATCGGTGGGGGATCTTTCCGTTTGCAAGTTCTTTTACGTTGAAAAAGGTGTTTCTATACTGGTATTTATTGAACCAAGTGTCTTGCACCTGGCGATAAGAGAAGGTTAGATGGTAGTACAAATATAGCTACGTTTTACCTGGTGCTCTTTCTGTGCTTGTGATAAGCTTCTGTCACGAGCGATCTTTACATACGGTATGTTGACAGTCGAATCAGCTACGATTGTTTAAGGTATTTTTTAGATGCACCTTAGAGAATGAGAAATTTCACTTTTTAACTTTTTCACTTTTTTTGACTTCTTGCAATTTTTCTACATTTCCGCAATAATTGAAACAAAGAAACGATAAAAGTGAAAAATAGTTCGAGCAGAAGATAGATAGTAACGGTGGCACAAGTAGTCAAATAGCGTTCTTTGGAGCTTTAGATTTCGGTAAAGTTTGACGTGTTTGTAGGCCATTTGGTGCTCATATTAGGTATCCAGATTCTATCTACAGTGTGATATTAATATTTCGATAATAACTTACACTTCAAAAAAGTCAACCTATAAGGTCTCCCAAAGATGCTATTACACCTGTGTCTTGCTTCTATACACACTATGGGATCTTAGCTTGACTCTTCACTTGTGTCTTAGTGACACCAGCCGGTCTCGCTTACGTAATAAAAACCACGTGACCACTCACCTCACCTCCCAGCCAAACTTAAACACAAGCCACAGTTTCATCTACCAACAGTCAAATCGCACCACTTTCATAACCTAAATGGATTTTCTTGGCTATTGTATACCAATGACTACGCATACACGTGATGAGTACTAGTCATAATGACTATGAGTCGTGAAGTAACAGTATATTCCACTCTGTAGCAGCTTGTAGTAGGTTCTAATGAGACTCCAGTACCATCCCATCATGGTGTCTCGGCTACCGACGGGAATTCCCCACTCTTCGCTCGCTACGTCCACCGATGAGCTCTCACTAACTTAGAGAGAAGCCACCCCACTCCAGCCAGTCACGACAAGACAAGAACTAAAATGGGCTGTGGGAAAAACTCCAGTACGTAGATCTTATAAAACAACACAGTGCCATGACAACCAAAACACCAAGGTTCGATCCCCTCGGAGTCCAAGTGTCAATGACTCATATTCCCTTACAATAGTTGGTGTTACCCCTCCACATCAACTGACTTTTTTGGTGATGGGAGTAAGACGTGGTATGACTGTAGTTCGCACGACAAAATTTTAATCATTTGATTCGTAGTCATCATTAGTCATCGTCAAACCATCATGGAAGACACCAAGAAGGACGATAAACGGATGGGTATAACCCATGCCATCCGAGCCAAGCTCAACTTTCTCGATGAACGTTTGTGGAAGCGTTTTTCCGCTCGAAGACTTGAACTTATTGATACATTAGATCTTAGTTCTCGAAAAGCCAGTGAACAAGATGGAGATATTAAAAAGGTAGCAGAGACTTTAAGGAATGAGTTCGGGTATAATGAAGATTTCGAACTGGATTTTGATAAGTTGGTACGAGCAGCTGTTCAAAGTGTACGGCGGAATAGAAAGAGGTCATCCAAAACAAAACAAGAAGATCCTACAATTAAGAAACCAAGATCAAGTCCAGAACCAACAGAATCAATACCAAAGAAAGAAGAAATTACATCAGATAGAGAAGATAAAAGTTTTCTTTCTGAAATTGCCAAAGTTAATACTGATGGTCAAGAGATTTATGATCTTAACTATTCTCGCACTAAACACTTTTCCTCAGATGACAAAGCTAAACAAGCCATTGATTCTATGATAAGACCTCGTCTCGAGGAAACTCCTTTCAAACCTACATTGCCACCTATATCAATTAATAACGAAATCCCTGATACCTCGGGTGCCAAGGCTATACTCATAAACCACATAGAACGGTCCAAATCTTGTTCTGAAAGTGTGTCAAAAAAATCAGAAAATATCCAAGTATTAGGAAAATCATTAATTGCATCCAGCATAGCATACCTTTTCGAAAAATCATTTGAAAATGTGAATCAAGTATCCATGGAATATTTACGAAGCAAATTAAATAATGAAATATTTTTGGCTCGATTTTTCCGGGATTTAGACCCAAATTCAACCACTCAAGTTAATGATGAAATTGCGGTAATATCTCTTTACACATTAATTGGAGGATGTGTTAAAGATTTTGGATTTGAAATTATTATGAATCCTTTATGTGAAATATTATATGCATCAGTTCTTCGTGATTATCCATTGATTGCAAAAAGTTCTACACCATTTAGAAGTAATGACTATTTAAGATCTAATAGTGATTACAATAATTCAGAATATACTTCATTAAGTTCATTAGCAGCAGTTGCTACAGATATCCAAATGAGGGAACAACAACCCACATCTGATTCATTTACCACATCCCATCCTTCAGATTCTTTTTCCTCTCATCCATCCGATTCTTTTACTACTCGTGATCTGCAACCTTCCGATTCTAGATTTGCATCCCCTACACACCCCTTAAGCCGATCACTTTCACCCGAGATTCACCTAAATGGGCCAAGAGTATTACCACCACCCAAAAAACAAGTTCTTATCAGATTCTTATCATCAGTGCTTGAATTTTCGTATCCTACAAGTAATTCAGCGCCTCCAAGACTTGTTGAACTTATTGAAAATGCTCGTAGTGCATTCAAATTAAATGATACAATTTTAGGGGTTCGTAATATAAAGGATGGAAGCTTGGTGCGATCAGATTTTGATCTTGAAAGAATCTTTAAATTTGAAGCTCAAATCGAACTTGAAGTTTTCAGTCATCAAGCTTCAAAACCAATTCCAATTAATGAAATTACATCTACAGTTATTTCAAATTATAATAATAGTTTGAATGGAACTTCGGAAACTCCCAAAATTGTGCTCCCACCACCGTTGCATAGGCCGCCTCCTTTGTCCCATTCAAGACTGGTACCTGAGAAAAAACCGGGGCTCCTGTTTCTTTCCAACATTGAGGATAATAGTGTGTCAACTTCCAGTAATTCTGCGACCCCAGTGCCACCGCCACCACCACCATTACTACCCAAATTCCAACCTTTGTTGTAGGGCTTATGTAAGCGATGCCCACAACCAACCAACCAAAAAAAAAAATATCACACACACACACACATACACTCCCACACATACAGAAATATAACATACACACTTAAAGAGAACTCTCACCTTACACACACTCACACACTCACCTTACACACACTCACACTCTTACAACTTATACTTACACATGGGTGTGTGTTTTGTGCGCACAGTCTCCTAAATAGTTTAATTAATATCACGACCCACACACCTTAAAGGGTTCTATCGCCCCTAAAAACCAATTTTAATAGTAAAGATAAAAAAACTCCCCTATAATATAAATTGTAACCAACCCAAAAAAAAAAATTAGTTGTTACCTGTCCACCATCTCAACATGGTATAAACGTCAGGGTCCAAATTTTTTTTTTTTTTTTAATTGAGATGTAAATTACTAGATTGTCTCAACGTCTTAGTGATTCGTATTGTGCTTAAGCCCATCAGGTTCTATATTTCTTTCGTTAGAATTTCTTACGTCAATCTTCTCGCATTACTTTTTTTAGTTTGGGCCAACAATTATATGTTGGGATGATTTTGTGCACGCCTGATCTGGACCTGATTCGGCTGCGAAGATACAACATTTCTAGCTCTCCTATATATACCAAACCACATCCTTGCAATATACTTTCATAGCCAGTGCATTGTTATAGTAAGTAAAGAACACACTACCACATACACCTTATCACTTTTGATTAAAAGAGCTCATTGAAATCTCTCTCCCTTTTGTTAATCTTGGTATGTGGAAAAATGCCAATTTTTCTGGTTGAGGAGTTGTGCCTGAAAAAAGTGAAAAAAGAGACACTCCATTTGAAGAAAAGTCGATCTATCAATTGGGATACCGAAGTGACTTTCAAGATTCTCAATTCCATTTTCATTGACTCCTTTTGGCCTTTCCCACCATTCTCAGGATCCCAACTATTCAGATCAGTTCCTGAGACATTTTGATGGGTTAGGTTAAGGATCCTCCGGATATTGACGATTCCGCGAAAGTTACGGTTTAGGCGCGTGTTGTGTTGTGAGCACTGAGTCCAACGGTTGAGAAAAAAATGAGAAACTATAGGCCTACAAACCTGCACACAGCACCCACACAACCACCCAACATCGGGTTTGGGTAACCCTACCTTTCTTCAAATGTTGTGAACCCCATTATATATACCCCAGTTTCCATTTATCCAGTTTATGGTTGGAGGTAGCATTTGGCGCCATACTAACATTCATAGATTCCTACCCAAGTTCCGACATCCAACATTTGTACATACTTTTCATAATACCTATCAACGGATTAATAGATTCTCCATAATGTCGGAGTCCAATAACGATACCCAAGATTATTCAGAGTTACATTCTGGTTTGGCACCTCACTTTAGAGGTTTAAACTCTGTCTACACTGCCGAACCTGGTAAAATAACTGATTTTGTCAGATCTCATCAAGGTCATACAGTTATTTCCAAAGTTTTAATTGCTAATAATGGTATTGCCGCCGTCAAAGAAATCAGATCAGTAAGGAAATGGGCTTATGAAACTTTTGGTGATGAAAGAGCTGTTCAATTCACCGTCATGGCCACTCCTGAAGATTTGGAAGCTAATGCTGAATATATTCGTATGGCTGATCAATTCGTGGAAGTTCCAGGTGGTACTAATAATAATAATTATGCTAATGTCGATTTAATTGTCGAAATTGCTGAAAGAACCAACGTTCATGCTGTATGGGCTGGTTGGGGTCATGCTTCTGAAAACCCTTTATTACCTGAAAGATTGGCTGCTTCTCCAAAGAGAATTGTATTTATTGGTCCTCCAGGTTCTGCTATGAGATCTTTAGGTGATAAGATTTCTTCTACCATTGTGGCTCAACATGCTGATGTTCCTTGTATTCCTTGGTCAGGTACTGGTGTTGATGATGTCACCGTTGATCCTAATACCAATTTGGTTTCTGTTGAAGATTCAGTTTATCAAAAAGGTTGTAGTGTATCTCCTGAAGATGGTTTAGAAAAAGCCAAAGAAATTGGTTTCCCAGTTATGATTAAAGCCTCCGAAGGTGGTGGTGGTAAAGGTATTAGAAAGGTTGAACATGAAAAAGATTTCATTTCTTTATATAAACAAGCTGCTGCTGAAATCCCAGGTTCTCCTATCTTTATTATGAAATTAGCTGGTGATGCTAGACATTTAGAAGTTCAATTATTAGCTGATCAATACGGTACCAACATTTCTTTATTTGGTAGAGATTGTTCTGTTCAAAGAAGACATCAAAAAATTATTGAAGAAGCTCCAGTTACTATTGCTAAAAAGGAAACTTTCCATGAAATGGAAAATGCTGCTGTAAGATTAGGTAAATTAGTTGGTTATGTTTCTGCTGGTACTGTGGAATATTTGTACTCTCATTCTGAAGATAAATTTTATTTCTTAGAATTAAATCCAAGATTACAAGTTGAACATCCAACTACTGAAATGGTTACCGGTGTTAATTTACCAGCTGCTCAATTACAAATTGCTATGGGTATTCCAATGCATCGTATTAGAGATATTAGATCTTTATATGGTGTTGATCCTCATACTCCAACTGAAATTGATTTTGAATTTAAAACTGAAAATTCTTTAATTACTCAAAGAAGACCAGTTCCAAAAGGTCATACTACTGCTTGTCGTATTACTTCTGAAGATCCAGGTGAAGGTTTCAAACCATCTGGTGGTTCTTTACATGAATTAAACTTTAGATCTTCTTCTAATGTTTGGGGTTATTTCTCAGTTGGTAATCAATCTTCTATTCATTCCTTTTCTGATTCTCAATTCGGTCATATTTTTGCTTTTGGTGAAAACCGTCAAGCTTCAAGAAAGCATATGGTTGTTGCCTTGAAAGAATTATCTATTAGAGGTGATTTCAGAACTACTGTTGAATATTTGATTAAATTATTAGAAACTCCTGATTTCGAAGATAATACCATCACTACTGGTTGGTTAGATGAATTAATTACCAAGAAATTAACTGCTGAAAGACCAGATCCAATCATTGCTGTTGTTTGTGGTGCTGTTACTAAAGCTCATATTCAAGCTGAAGAAGATAAAAAACAATATGTTCAATCTTTAGAAAAAGGTCAAGTTCCAAACAATAGTTTATTAAGAACCATTTTCCCAGTTGAATTTATTTATGAAGGTCAAAGATATAAATTTACTGCCACCAAATCTTCTACTGATAGTTACACTTTATTCTTAAATGGTTCTAGATGTGTTGTTGGTGTTCGTCCATTAAGTGATGGTGGTTTATTATGTGCTGTTAGTGGTAAATCTCATTCTGTTTATTGGAAAGAAGAAGCTTCTGCTACTAGATTATCTGTTGATGGTAAAACTTGTTTATTAGAAGTTGAAAATGATCCAACTCAATTAAGAACTCCATCTCCAGGTAAATTAGTTAAATTTTCTGTTGAATCCGGTGAACATGTTGTTGCTGGTCAAGCTTTTGCTGAAGTTGAAGTTATGAAAATGTGTATGCCTTTAATTGCTCAAGAAAATGGTGTTGTTCAATTAATTAAACAACCAGGTTCTACTGTTAATGCTGGTGATATCTTGGCTATTTTAGCTTTAGATGATCCATCTAAGGTTAAACATGCTTTACCATTTGAAGGTACTTTACCAGATTTAGGTGATCCAATTGTTTTAGGTACTAAACCAGTTCATAAATTCCAATTATATTCTTCTATTTTAAGAAACATTTTGGCTGGTTATGATAATCAAGTTATTATGAATTCTACTTTGAAAAATTTGGTTCTGATCTTAAATGATAAAGAATTACCATATTCTGAATGGAATCAACAAGCTTCTGCTTTACATTCTAGATTACCACCTAAGTTGGATGAAGCTATGGAAGCTTTAATTGAAAGAGCTTCTGCTAGAAATGCTGATTTCCCAGCTCGTCAAGTTTTGAAATTAATTCACAAGACTCAAACTGATCCAGAAACTGATTCTTCTTTCTCTGCTGTTGTTGATCCATTAGTTCAAATTGCTACCAAATATTCTAATGGTTTAACTGATCATGAATTTAACTTCTTTGCCCAATTAATGATGGAATATTATGAAGTTGAAAAGGTTTTCGCTGGTGAAAACACTAGAGAAGATGATGTTATCTTGAAATTAAGAGATGAAAACAAATCTGATTTAAACAAGGTTATTGCTATGTCTTTATCTCACTCTAGAGTTAGTGCTAAGAACAACTTAATCTTGGCTATTATGGAAGAATACCAACCTCTTTTACAATCTTCTTCAAGTACTGCTATTGCCATCAAGAATGCTTTGAAGGCTATTGTTGAATTAGATACTAGAGGTAGTGCTAAGGTTGCTTTGAAGGCTAGAGAAATCTTAATTCAATGTTCTTTACCATCTATTCAAGAAAGATCTGATCAATTAGAACATATCTTAAGATCTGCTGTTTTACAAACTTCTTATGGTGAAATTTACGCTAAGCACAGAGAACCTAAGTTAGATATCATTCAAGAAGTTGTTGATTCTAAACATACTGTCTTTGATGTCTTACCTCAATTCTTAGTTAACGCTGATGAATGGGTTTCTATTGCTGCTTCTGAAGTTTACATTAGACGTTCTTACAGAGCTTACTCCTTAGGTCCAATCAGTTACCATTTCCATGACAGATTACCAATTTTGGAATGGAAATTCCAATTACCAAGTTTGAACTCTGCTCAATACAACTCCATTCAACACTTAAAGAATGATGATAGTATGAACAGAACTGCTTCTGTCTCTGATTTATCTTTTATTGTTGATCCAAAGACTGAACAAAAGACCAGAACTGGTATCTTAGTTCCTTGCAGACACTTGGATGATGTTGATGAAATGATTGGTGCTGCTTTAGAAAAGTTCCAACCTTCTGATGCTATTGCTTTTGAAACCAAGGGTGACAAACCAGCTTTCACCAATGTCTTCAACGTTGTTATTACCAACAATGATGGTTATGACACCGAAGAAGAAGTTTTGGAAAAGATCCGTGAAGTCGTCAACGATTTCAAGGAAGACTTGAAGGCTGTTGCCATCCGTCGTATTACCTTTGTTGTTGCTAGTAAGATTGGTACTTATCCTAAGTACTTCACCTTCAATGCTCCAGATTACACTGAAAACAAGGTTATTCGTCACATTGAACCAGCTTTAGCTTTCCAATTGGAATTAGGAAGATTAGACAACTTTGATATCAAGCCAATTTTCACTGACAACAGAAACATTCATGTTTATGAAGCCATTGGTAAGAACGCTCCTTCTGATAAGAGATTCTTCACCAGAGGTATCATTAGAACTGGTATTCTTCGTGATGAAATTAGTATCAGTGAATACTTAATCGCTGAATCTAACAGATTGATGACCAGTATTTTGGATGCTCTTGAAATTATTGATACTTCCAACTCTGATTTGAACCATATCTTCATTAACTTCTCTAACGTTTTCAACGTTTTACCTGAAGAAGTTGAAGCTGCTTTCGGTTCCTTCTTAGAAAGATTCGGTAGAAGATTATGGAGATTAAGAGTCACTGGTGCTGAAATTCGTATTGTTTGTACCGATCCAAAGACCGGTAACTCATTCCCATTACGTGCTATTATCAGTAACGTTTCTGGTTATGTTGTCAAGTCCGAATTATACATGGAAATCAAGAACTCCAAGGATGAATGGGTTTTCAAGTCTATTGGCCAACCTGGTTCTATGCACTTAAGACCAATCTCTACTCCATATGAAGCTAAGGAATCCTTACAACCAAAGCGTTATAAGGCTCACAACATGGGTACCACTTATGTTTACGATTTCCCAGAATTGTTCCGTCAAGCTACCCTTTCTCAATGGAAGAAACATCCAAAGCTTAAGGTTCCAAAGGATATTTTCACCTCTTATGAATTAATCAATGATGAAAATGATGAATTAACTGCTGTTGAAAGAGAACCTGGTGCTAACAAGATTGGTATGGTTGGTTTCAAAGTTATTGCCAAGACTCCTGAATATCCTCGTGGTCGTCAATTTATTATTGTTGCTAACGATATCACTTTCAAGATTGGTTCTTTCGGTCCTGAAGAAGATAAATACTTCAACCAATGTACTGAATTAGCAAGAGAATTAGGTATTCCAAGAATTTACCTTTCTGCTAACTCTGGTGCTAGAATTGGTATTGCCGATGAATTGGTTCCATTGTTTAAGGTTGCTTGGAATGTTGAAGGTTCTCCAGATAAGGGTTTCAAATACTTATACTTGAGTCCTGAAGACATGAAGGCTATCACTGATTCTGGTAAGGCTGACACTGTTGTTGTTGATAGAATTGTTGAAGAAGGTCAAGAACGTTACCAAATCAATTCTATTGTTGGTGCTGAAGATGGTTTAGGTGTTGAGTGTCTTAAGGGTTCTGGTTTGATTGCTGGTGCCACTTCTAGAGCTTACAAGGATATCTTTACTATTACTTTGGTTACCTGTAGATCTGTTGGTATTGGTGCTTACTTGGTTAGATTAGGTCAAAGAGCTATTCAAATCGAAGGTCAACCAATTATCTTGACTGGTGCTCCTGCTATCAACAAGTTGTTAGGTAGAGAAGTTTACTCCTCTAACTTACAATTAGGTGGTACCCAAATTATGTACCGTAATGGTGTTTCTCACTTGACTGCTACTGATGATTTGGCTGGTGTTGAAAAGATTCTCGAATGGTTATCTTATGTTCCAGCTAAGCGTGGTATGCCAATTCCAACCTTACCATCTGAAGATACTTGGGACAGAGATATCGATTACTACCCTCCAAAGAACGAACCATTTGATGTCCGCTGGATGATCGAAGGTCGTGAAGTTGAAGGTGGTGAATTCGAATCCGGTTTATTCGATAAGGGTTCTTTCCAAGAAACTTTATCTGGATGGGCCAAGGGTGTTGTCGTTGGTAGAGCTAGACTTGGTGGTATTCCAATGGGTGTTATCGGTGTTGAAAACAGAACTGTTGAAAACTTACTTCCAGCTGATCCAGCTAACCCAGATTCTACTGAAATGATGATTCAAGAAGCTGGTCAAGTTTGGTATCCAAACTCTGCTTTCAAGACTGCTCAAGCTATCAATGATTTCAACAATGGTGAACAATTACCATTGATGATCTTAGCTAACTGGAGAGGTTTCTCTGGTGGTCAAAGAGATATGTACAATGAAGTTCTTAAATATGGTTCTTTCATTGTTGATGCTTTAGTTGATTTCAAGCAACCAATCTTCACTTACATTCCTCCAAATGGTGAATTAAGAGGTGGTTCTTGGGTCGTTGTTGACCCAACCATCAATGCTGAAATGATGGAAATGTATGCTGATGTTGAATCCAGAGCCGGTGTTTTGGAACCAGAAGGTATGGTTGGTATTAAGTACAGACGTGAAAAGTTATTGAGTACTATGCAAAGATTAGATCCACTTTACGCCGAATTAAAGGCTACTTTGGCTGATCCAAACTTGACTCATGAAGAAACTGTTCAAGTCTCTGCTAAGTTACACGCTCGTGAAAAGCAATTACTTCCAATTTATGCTCAAATTTCCGTTCAATTTGCTGATTTACATGACAGATCTGGTCGTATGTTGGCTAAGGGTGTCATTAGACAAGAAATTAAATGGGTTAATGCTAGACGTATCTTCTTCTGGCGTTTACGTCGTCGTTTGAACGAAGAATACTTATTAAAGCTTATTGGTGAACAATTACAGTTCCCAACTAAATTAGAAAAGGTCGCTAGATTGAAGAGTTGGATGCCAGCTGTTGATTATGAAAATGATGAAGCTGTCAGTACTTGGATTGAAGAAAACCACACCAAATTACAAAACAATATTGAAGAATTGAAACAAGAAGCTACTCGCCAAAAGGTTCAAAATATTGTTAAGAATGACCCAACTCAATCTGTTTCTATTGTTAAGGAACTTCTTGAATCCTTATCTGTTGAAGAAAAGGCCAAATTATTAAAGTCCCTTAACTAAAGGGCAAATGATTATTACAATTTTTAAATGATTTTATATTTTTGTATAGTACGTTGTTAGTTTGATTTAATATAGATATATGAAAAACTATTCAGTAGTAAAGGATATGAACTTAATGGCTTCATTTGTTATAAGCCAATTTCTCATGGTGTGTTTATATAGGCTGCGAAACCAAAGTATTATGGTTGCGAAAAAACTATCAAATTGTGCAATTGCGAATCACAATCTATTTGTACCATTGATCATGAAAATCATTATCATATTTACTCTCATTTCAATTGTGGTTGCTGATATTAACTACTTGGTTTCACTCAACCCTACTGAAACAATTGAATCCTTTTTGAAGTATGATGTTGCTTATCCAGCTGGTGAACAAGTTAAAGCGTTTATCAAGAACTCTTTTAGTATTGGTAACTTCAGTGGATTCTCCGGAACCTTTTCACAAGCTATTGTGGATCGTTTAAAGAAGTGCCCATTGGTTGGTGAAATTGCACAAGATGTCCCGATTAATGCCATCAATATCGAAGTACAAAACCCAGCCCCACGTCATTTGGTTCGCTTGTCACAAAGAGATTCTATTGGACCTGAAGATACAGAGTACACTTACTTGGATGGAAGTGGATCAGGTGTGGTTGTTTATGTTGTTGATACTGGAATTGCATTTGAACATCCTGAGTTCGAAGGAAGGGCTGTTTTTGGAGCTGATTTGACTGGTGAAGGACCTGGTGATGGTAATGGACATGGAACTCATGTTTCTGGAATTATTGGGTCTAAAACGTATGGAGTATCCAAGAACGTAGAAATGATCTCTATCAAAGCCTTAAATAGTCAGGGTGCTGCCCGTGCAAGCTCCCTTCTTACTGCATTGGAATTTATTGTTCATCATAACCAAAGACTAGGAAAGCCTGGAGTAATTAACCTCTCGTTAGGTGCACCAGAAAATCCAGTCTTGGAAAGGGCAATCAGTGCTACTTCCCTGTATGGATTAGTTATCGTGGCTGCTGCTGGGAACAACAATAATGATGCTTGCTTTATCTCGCCAGCAAACAGTCCCGAAGTTATTACTGTTGGGGCTATTGATGATGTTAATGATGTTTTAGCACCTTTCAGTAACTGGGGCAGATGTGTAGATGTATTTGCAAGCGGAGCTTTTGTGCCTAGTGTTAGCAATAAAGACCCTAATAATCCACAATACCTTTCAGGAACATCAATGGCATCTCCTGTAGTCGCTGGTTTAGCTGCAAATTTATTAGGAGAAGGTATAAAACCTGGTGATGTAAAGGAAAAAATTATCGAATTAAGTACCAAGGGTAAAATTCCAAGAACTACCCTCTTTTTCAAATGGGGAACTCCAAATAGAATTGCTTACAATAGAGCTGAAGATTTTGAATAACTCTAACTGAAGCTTTCTAAGCAAGTATTCTGGTGGAATCAAGTAGGCAATACATTTATGTAGCTATTTGTGAGTGAGAGTAACGCATAGCTTTAGCAATAATAATGTAGATAAAAAGCAAACAAACTAGAGTAATAATTAAGTCTAAAAGTGCAAGGTAAAATAAAGATAATAGAGGTTTAAGACATACAATTCAAACCCTTGGGCTCTTACGTACTAGTCTTAGCCACCAGTAGACTGCCACAAATTATGATACACTCATCACAAATCATCCATTTAATCAGTATCAAAGTTTTACAAATCAAAGATTAAAGACCTTAAGTATACAAATAAGCCTATCAGATTTCTTAGCTGCTGAAAGTACTAATCTTTGTATTGATTAACTATTTTCTGGTTGTTTGCCAATTGTGTGTATCTTGTCTATGTAAGTTACACAATCAAAACTGGGATTGTGTGTCTGGTTCAATTTTGCAACCATTCTTTTTTTCAAGGGCGGCTGTTTAATGCTCTTTTACAGCCATTTGTCCCTACCACCTTATACACTGAGATGTCCAAATTTGCTAAGGTGTGGCCACCTTTTACAAGCACCAACAAAGAAAGGGACGGGATTGCTTCACTCAGTAAGTAGCCATCAAACCAAGAAAAAAAAAAATTCTTAAATTTCAACTAACATTACAGATATTAGGGAGACAAATGGTGAGCCCTTTACCACTCCCCTACCAATAAGCGGTATGCCTTTGAACTACGCAGAAACAGGAAAGTGGACAGAGACTGGACGCTTAAGTGCTATTCAAAGTACAGGGGAAGAGAAAAGAAAACTTCCAGGTGAATTGCTAGCAGAAACTGATTTTTATGATCTGTTCGATAAGAAATATGATCCATACCCCTCTTGGAGTTCAGATATGGATTTACCAATTACTCGTGAAGAGATAGAAGCCATATTTCTCCAGTTAACTGAGATATTTGGCTTTCAGTATGATAACTCCAAAAATATGTTCGACTACTTATTAAGGCTTCTAGATTCAAGAGCTACAAGAGTTGGCCCCCATCAAGCGCTTAGATCTCTACATGCTGATTATATTGGGGGACTTAACTCAAATTTTAGAAAGTGGTACTTTGCTGCTCAGCTTGATGTAGATGATTCCACAGGTTTTGAAGATGAAAAAGCCAAGCGAAAGTCAAAAAGCTTTGCTGCTTCACTTGAAGAGTCAGAAAATCAATGGTCGGTCAATATGAATTCACTTACACCAACTGATTGTGCCATTCAAATTTCTCTCTATCTTCTATGTTGGGGAGAAGCTAACATTGTTAGGTTTATGCCTGAATGTCTTTGCTTCATTTTTAAGTGTTGTAACGACTTGTACTACTCATTAGATGTTGAAGAGCCAGTTAAAAATA
Organism: Suhomyces anneliseae; assembly: GCA_030568535.1. Classification (NCBI taxonomy): domain Eukaryota; kingdom Fungi; phylum Ascomycota; class Pichiomycetes; order Serinales; family Debaryomycetaceae; genus Suhomyces; species Suhomyces anneliseae. Next base: position 89,530 of record JAJMGB010000035.1, read on the forward strand.
TAACTCCGAGCTTCTTGGATCATGTTATTACACCTCTTTACAAATTCTATCGGGATCAGTCTTACATAAAAGTTGATAATGCTTTTTACCACAATGATAAAGATCACTCTGCAATTATAGGATATGATGATATGAATCAATTATTTTGGTACAATAATGGTTTGAAAAAGATTATATTAACCGATAAGAAGACAAAACTAATGGGATTTCCTCCATCTGAGAGATATCTAAAGTTAAATGAAGTTATGTGGGAAAAAGTTTTCTACAAGACTTTCATAGAAAGGCGAAGTTGGACTCATGTTTTAGTGAATTTCAATCGTGTTTGGATTATTCATACTTCTATGTTTTGGTATTATACAGCATTCAATTCCCCTACTCTTTATACAAAAAATTTTCAAATGAGTTTGAATAATCAACCAACAACCCAAGCAAAATTATCTGTTCTCTCACTAGCAGGAGTGATTGCCATATCAATATGCATTTTTAGTACGTTTTGTGAATTTACTCATGTACCTAGAAAATGGACTGGTGCTCAACCTTTACTCACTAGGTTACTATATTTATTCCTTGCACTTGTCATTAATATTCTGCCGTCGATATACTTGTTTACAGCATGTGAGTTAGATTCAAAGTCAATTTTAGGGTTGACAATTGCAGCTTCTCAATTTGTCTTTTCAATCTTTGTCGTATTATATCTATCGATTGTCCCATTAGGTAGGATTTTTTCATCTTATTTGACAACAAATGATAGAAGGTTTCTTCCAACAAAATATTTTGCTTGTTCTTTTTTTGTTTTAAAGGAGTCTAACAAGATTGCTTCTTATGGATTGTGGCTTCTAATTTTCACCTCAAAGTTTCTAGAGTCTTATTTTTATTTGACTTTGTCCTTGAGAGATCCTGTTCGAGAATTAAGTATGATGAAGATTCCAAGATGTCACGGAGAAGTTTGGCTTGGTAATTGGTTATGTTCAAAGCAAGCAGTAATTGTATTAATATTGATGTTAATCACTGACTTGACCTTATTCTTTTTGGATACTTACTTATGGTATATTATCTGGAACACTATTTTCTCTGTTTGTCGCTCATTTAACATTGGAGTTTCAATTTGGACTCCTTGGAGAAACACTTTTTCTAGATTACCAAAAAGAATTTATTCCAAATTAATTGAAGTTCCACCTGGTAGGAAAATTAAAGGTAAAGATTTGGTTTCTCAGATATGGAATTCTATAATTATATCCATGTACAGAGATCACTTATTGTCAATTGACCATGTCCATAAACTTATGTACAAACAAGTCAATCTGCCAAATGGTGATGGATATATTTTGAAGGAACCTATATTTTTTGTTTCACAGGAAGATCAATCAATGAAGACTGCCATGTTTTTCCAGAGGTCTGAAGCTCAGAGAAGAATTACATTTTTTGCCCAATCATTATCAACACCCATGCCTGAAATTTACCCCATAAAAAATATGCCTTCATTCAGTGTTTTGATACCTCATTATAATGAAAAATTAATTCTATCATTGAAGGACATTATAAGGGAAGAAGACAGATTTTCCAATGTGACTATGTTAGAATATTTGAAACTGTTACATCCAGTGGAATGGAGCTGTTTTGTTAAGGATACCAAGCAGTTAGCAGAAGAATTTGACTCAGAACTATCATCACCTGAATATTACCTGAAAGGAAAAGGGGATGATTTACCCTATTATTCAGTTGGTTATAAGGTCGCGACAGCTGAATATGTATTAAGAACTCGAGTTTGGGCTTCATTGCGGTCTCAAACATTATATAGGACCATTACTGGGTTTATGAATTATTCTCGTGCAATCAAACTTCTCTATGATGTTGAAAATCCTAATTCAGACAAAGACGAAGATACCAGATTAGATGAAGCAGCCGTTTTGGCAATGAGAAAATTTAGAATAATAGCTTCAATGCAGAGAGTGAAAGATTTCACCCCAGAAGAATTGGAAGATAGAGACTCATTACTAAGAGCTTATCCTGAATTGCAAATTTGTTATTTAGAGGAAGAAATTGACGAAATTACAGGCGAAAGTATCTTCTATTCCGTTTTGATTGATGGAACATGCCCAATAATGGAAAATGGGGAAAGAAAATCAAAATATAGAATAAGACTCTCTGGAAATCCTATTCTTGGTGATGGAAAATCGGATAATCAAAATCATGCCCTAATATTCTGCAGAGGGGAATACTTACAATTAATTGACGCAAATCAAGATAATTATCTAGAAGAATGTTTAAAAATTAGAAACATTCTTGCAGAGTTTGAGGAAGAGTCCTTTCCAGTAGAACCCTATGCTTCAGATGTTGAACATGCAAGTTATGCAAATCCAGTTGCTATCATAGGAACAAGAGAGTATATTTTTTCTGAAAATATTGGAATATTAGGAGATGTTGCGGCTGCAAAAGAACAAACATTTGGAACCTTATTTGCAAGAACTCTTACTCATGTAGGAGGGAAACTTCATTATGGCCACCCAGATTTTCTAAACTCCACATTTATGTTGACAAGAGGTGGTGTATCTAAAGCTCAAAAAGGATTACATTTGAATGAGGATATTTATGCTGGAATGAATGCTGTTTTGAGAGGAGGAAGAATTAAACATTGTGAATATATGCAATGTGGAAAAGGAAGAGATTTAGGTTTTGGTTCTATTTTGAATTTTACAACCAAGATTGGGGCTGGAATGGGAGAACAAATCCTTTCTAGAGAATATTTCTATCTAGGTACTCAGCTTCCTTTAGATAGATTTTTATCTTTCTATTATGCTCACCCAGGTTTCCACTTGAATAATGTGTTCATTATCTTGTCAATTAAATTATTTCTTTTGGTGTCTGTGAATCTAGCCGTTCTTACTAATGAGTCAGTTATATGTGAATATAACAAATATCGTCCTATTACTGATGCAAGAAAACCAACTGGGTGCCTCAATCTTATTCCTGTTGTTCAATGGTTAGAAAGGTGTATTTTTTCTATTGTTATTGTGTTCATGATATCATTTGTTCCTTTAGTTGTCCAAGAATTGACAGAAAGGGGTTTCTACAAAGCAATTACTCGTCTTGCAAAACACTTTGCATCTTTATCCCCATTGTTTGAGATTTTTGTTTGTAAGATATACTCCCAGTCATTGGTGAGTGATATGGCTATAGGTGGAGCAAGATATATTGCCACGGGAAGAGGATTTGCAACTAGTAGAATTCCATTTGCTACATTGTATTCAAGATTTGCAACAGAAAGCTTATATTTTGAGGCAATTAGTGGTCTATTGATTTTATATTCTAGTATTCATATGTGGAGATTCCCATTGCTTTATTTTTGGGTTACTATATCTGGATTGATATTATGTCCATACATCTATAATCCGAATCAATTCCAATGGAGTGAATTTTTCCTTGATTACAAAGAATATATCAAATGGTTGAATAGAGGGAATAGTCGTCTGAGAACATCTTCATGGATTAATTTTACTAGATTGAAGAGAAGCAGAATTGTTGGAGTGAAACGCCTTCGATATAATCCCAATGAAGAAATTAGAGTTTTGAGTGATCTCAAACCATCAAAGATGCATTTACTCATAGATCAACTTACTAATGGCCTTTTTGTTATATTTGCAGTAGGATGTGCTTACCTCTTTTCGAATTCTCAAAATGAAATGAGACTTGCAATACCAGTTAACAGCATTTTGAGAATAATGGTCATATCATTTGGGCCAATATGTGTTAATGTGGTTATTGTGACTTTGTTTTTTATCATATCATGCTTTCTTGGTCCAGTTGTATCATTATTCTTCAAAAGATTTCCATCATTGATTGCAATTTTAGCTCGAACATTGGCAGTATTCAACTATATATTATTTTTTGAATTATTTTGGTACATGCAAAGATGGAACTTTGCAAGAACAATTCTTGGGATGGGATTGTCTGTAATGATCCAATCATGGTTTCTTAAGATTATTACTATTATTTTTATCACAAGAGAGTTCAGGAATGATAGATCTAATAGGTCATGGTGGTCAGGGAAATGGTTTCATGCTAATTTAGGATGGTATACACTTACTCAACCAACCAGGGAGTATATTTGTAAAATAATTGAAATGTCATACTTGGTGGGCGACATATTACTTGGACATCTAATACTCTTCGCTCAAGTGCCAATTTTGCTAATTCCATATGCTAACAAATGGCATTCATTAATGTTATTTTGGTTAACTCCTAATAGTCAGATCAGACCCAGGATTCTCTCAAAGAAACAAAGGCAAAAGGTAAGACTTACAGTTGTCATATATGTGGTTCTATTCTTCTTAGCATTCTTATTTTTTGTCCTCATAGTTATAAGTCCATATTTGATTGAAGATGTATTTTCAATTGATTTGGATCTGATTGTTCCCGGATTCATAAGTGACTTAGTCCAACCATATTCACCTGTCAACTCAAGAAAGGGATTAAAAAGTAGTCTTTTTATTAGCAGCTAATAAATTGAGGAGATTGAATTAAGTTTTTGCATTATCTATAAGATTTAAATGGTAACGAACCAATATTATGTCTATGCATTGAAATTTGTTGTAGTGATGTATACCTCTCAGAATAAAAAGTCCAATATTTTATAAAAGATGTCATCTAATCGAATTATTTCTTCAGTTTTCAATTCCAATTGAGTAATGATGTGTACTCCTTGAGCAATTCTGGATCATTCAAATTTTCGACATTTGCAAGTATAGCTCTGATATGATTTGGATCACATAAACCTATAGAAAGATAAAATCTATTGAACTTTGACAAGGTCTTTAATGTGGATAATATTTTCGTTTTCCAACTTTCTGGTGGAGAGTTGGAAGATATATGAGCAGCACTTTCAATATAGAACTCTAAGTATTCTGGATCGATACCTGTAGGACCGAATATGATAGAGTACTCTGAAGGATCCAAGTTTATCACGTAGTTATAGCCCTTCAACTTGTCCTTTTGAGGTAAATTCTTCAATGTGGACAAGATATGCATAGTCAGACGATGAGCAAAAGGTGTCTCGTCAACTGGTTTATCTGGCAATTCTTGAATGATTGGTTTTGAAGCAGATGGTTCTGTAGAAGAAGTTGCATTGGAAGTTGCTGATGCTTGTGGGTTTAGAGCTTGTTTTGGTACCACTTTGGAAGGATCAATTATTTGTTGATACTGTTGGGGTAACAGGTTTACTGTTTGGATAGGGATATCGAAACCGACTGTTTCTGTCTTGACCTTTTTTCTTGAAGTTTCACCAGTAATTGACTTCAATTCGGTTTGAGCAGCAGTGTTCTGAGGATCCAATTCCAATACTTTTTCAAATGATTGACGGGCTTGGTTGGGATCATCAAGACCTTTATGGGCCAAACCGTTTCTATAGTACAATTTGACCATAAGACTCTTTTGAGGATTCAATTTCAAGGCATTGGCGGTATCTCTTTCTGCTCTTTCATAATCGTGCAATTTAAGGAAGCTCTGGGCTCTGTTAGAGTAGAGAACAGGGTTGGTTGGATCAAGCTTGATGGCATCGCGGTATATCTTTGCTGCTTTCTTATATTCTTGGTTGGCAAAGGCCTTGTTACCTTCGGCCTTGAGCTGTTCTGCTGACATGGCTGATTGGATATTAGACTTTATGAGATGTCGCGATCTTGACGGGTATGAATTGTCCTGGTCTCTATTAGCTCAAAGTACTGGTACGATCTGAAAAGTCTCAGTAATAGTGAAATTCTTATCGCACTAATTCTCGTTGGTGCGACTGGATACTCCGACCATCTCAGAGACTGTTACTGATACAATTCACATACACACCATTCAATATCATCAACACGTTTGATCCTTCCTAGACTTGAACTTCGTTTTGGCTATGACCGTGGAGGAACTACATGATGAAATAGATGCTATTGATGCCATCTACCCGGATCTGGCCCAGGAATTGGGGCCTCAGATTTACAGGTTCAAGATACCTGAATATACTGATTTATCCATAGACTTGAACTTTCCAGAGTCGTATCCAGAGTCAAAGCCTCAGGTGCTACAAGTTACTAGTTCGAACCCAAGGAAGTACACGGATACGAGGTACATCGAGAACCATGTCAATGATGTCATAGATCAAGTGTACCAGCCAGGCCAAGTGTGTATTTTCGAGACCATCAGCGAGATGGAGCAGTTCTTGGAAGAGTACAGTAAAAAGAAGGAAGAAGAGGAACAAGTGAAGGAGAAGGAAAGACAAGAAGAGGCATTAAAGGAAGCCCAAGTTGCCAAAGAAGCCTCGCCTCCTGTAGAGCAAATTACCAAGGGATTGGCCAAGGTCTCAGTTGATGCTCATCGAGTCGATGTCACTGAAGGTTGGACTCAATCTGATCCTTTGGTAGACAGAGGATCTACATTTATAGCGTTTGTACGGGAAGTACACTCGGTAGAGCAAGCAAAGGACTACGTCAGCCTTTTGACTACAGATAGAAAGATCCAAAAGGCTACCCATAATATCACCAGTTGGAGAATTAAAGGAGACAATGGAGTACAGTTTCAAGATAATGATGATGACGGGGAGACAGCTGCCGGAGGGCGGCTTTTGCATTTATTAACCGTAAGTATAACCAGGATATGATATTCATGCGATTGGGATTTTGTTTCTATCATTGATGTTAACCATCAAGATGAAACATGAAAAATAATGACAGTTCGATTAATAACTAATATTGAATAATTACTAACCTTTAGATGATGGACGTATGGAACGTCGTAGTGGTTGTGAGTCGTTGGTTCGGAGGAACTCACCTTGGACCAGATAGATTCAAGCACATTAATTCAGTTGCTCGTGAAGGAGTGATAAGAGCAGGTTTTGCTAGCGAGGATGGAAAGAAACCCACCAAGAAATCCAAGTGATATGTAGACCAGCTGGAATCCAGCATAGTTTACTATATTGCATAATGACCAATAAATTAATTTAATGATAAAATGAAGTGTAAGCTGGAGCGTAAAATCAAAGTGATCAACTATAGTACAATCGTAATCTTAAGTAATTAATGTAGCGCTTTGAGAAGAGACATTGGTCGAGTATTCGTTCAATTGAATCTCTTTCTCTTCTTGTGGATCTTCGGTACGTACTCGTCGGCACCTCTCTTTTTGTCAGACTCATCGTTGTCTTCCTTTGGTTCCTTCTTCTTACCAGAGAGAGTACTCCATAACTCGTCCAAAGAACCAGCATCTTTCATGTCTTGCTGTTCAGTCTTCCATGATTCGTCCTTGTTAGACTTCTTTGATTTCTTGCCCTTCTTCTCTGGCTCTTTCTTTTCAGATGCTGTTTCTTTATCTTCATTCTTTATTTCATCAAGTTCCACTGCCTTTGGTGCTCCCCATGTTCTTCTCACAGAAGGTGCACTTTCATATATACTTGGAGTGGCATCTGCGTCGTCGTCAGCGTCTTCAAAGGAATTGATACTTCCGAATCCCACGGTTTCAATAGTATTGGTCTTATTCATCTTCGCTATCACGGTCTTCAGGTATGGCAGGACCCATTCAGACATATCTTTGATTTTCTTCTTTTGTTCTTCTTCTTTGTGTTGGGACTCGACGGCGTCGGCCTTTTGCATGAACTTCATGTTCATGACTCTGCTTGAAAGTCCACTCATGTTGTGCTAAGTATGTTATTCAGTCTTATTCAATGTGGTAGAATAGTATGTTCTTGATGTATACATATAGTGTATATTAACTATGAGCATCAAGTGTCGCGATGGCTGCGACATGGAGTGCGACATGTTCACATTAAAGATCATCGCATAAATTTTTCAACTCATCACACTATCACCATCAGTAATGAAGACCGATTTCAAGCTTCTGAACCTTCTTGGAACAGTCTATAGACAAGGGAACTTGGTGTTTGCCGAAGGTGGAACCAGGCTTCTTAGTCCTGTGGGAAACAGAGTCACCAGTTTCGACTTAGTCAATAATAAATCATTCACTTTTAACTATGAGCATAGAAGAAATATTGTTAGAATTGCATTGAATCGTCAAGGAACTTTGATGATAACTGTGGATGATACTGGCCGTGCTATCTTAGTCAATGTTGTTGCCAGAACTGTTTTGCATCATTTTAATTTCCTGGATTTAGTTCACGATATAAATTTCAGTCCTGATGGTCAATACTTTGCCATTGCTGTTGGAAGATTTGTACAAGTATGGAAGACTCCAGATGTTGGAGAAGATCGTCAGTTTGCTCCATTTGTTCGTCATCGTGTATACGCTGGACATTTCGCCGATGTAACCTCCGTTACTTGGTCAGAAGATTCTCGTTTTTTCATTTCCACTTCTAAAGATATGACTTCAAGAATATTCTCATTACATTCAGATGAAAAAGATGTAGCCATGACATTGGCTGGTCATAGAGATTACGTTATCAAAGCCTTCTTTAATGAAACCCAAGAAATCATATATACTTTGAGTAAAGATGGTGCTTTATTCCGTTGGGAATATACCGAAAAACCCCAAGATGAAGATGAAGATGAAGAAATGAGTGATGATGAAAATAATACCAAAGAACGTCCTATGAGTTGGAGAATTACCGCAAAGAACTTCTTCCATGCCGATACCAAGGTCAAATGTGCAGCATTCCATGCCAAAAGTAACATGCTTGTGGTTGGTTTTTATAATGGTGAATTCAGAATGTATGAATTACCAGAATTTACTATGATTCAACAACTTAGTATGGGTCAAAATGCAGTGGATACTGTTAGCATAAATGAAAGTGGTGAATGGTTTGCCTTTGGTTCTGGCCGTTTAGGTCAATTATTAGTATATGAATGGCAATCAGAATCCTATGTGTTAAAACAACAAGGTCACTTTGATCGTCCTAATGCCTTATGTTATTCTCCAGATGGTTCCAGATTGGTTACCGCATCAGATGATGGTAAGATTAAAGTCTGGGATGTAAGTAGTGGATTCTGTCTTAGTACTTTCAGTGAACATCAAGGTGCTGTCACTGGTATTCAATTTGCCAAGAGAGGTCAAGTATTATTTTCATCTTCTATGGATGGTACCGTCAGAGCATGGGATCTTATTAGATTCCGTAATTTCAGAACATTTACTGCTGATAAGCGTCTTCAATTTAATGCTTTGGCTGTGGATCCAAGTGGTGAAGTGATTGTTGCTGGATCTCAAGATTCTTTTGAAATTTATGTGTGGTCTGTTCAAACTGCCCAATTATTGGATACTTTGGCAGGTCATGAAGGTCCTATTTCTTGTTTGGCCTTTGGTAGTGAAAACTCCGTGTTAGCTTCTGCTTCATGGGATGGTACTGTTAGAGTATGGAGTATTTTCGGCCGTAGTCAAACTGTGGAACCTATTGAAGTCACTAGTGATGTTTTGAGTTTAGCTATGCGTCCAGATTCTAAGGAATTGGCTGTCAGTACTTTAGATGGTCATATTGCCATCTATGATGTTGAAGATGCTCGTCAAGTCCACCTTATTGATGGTCGTAAAGATATTCGTGCTGGTAGATACATTGAAGACCGTTTCCAATCATCTAATGCTTCTAGAGCTAAACATTTCACCACTATCTCCTATTCTAAAGACGGTACTGCCTTGGTGGCTGCCGGTAACAACAACACTATTTGCATGTATGATATCGCTAACGAAGTAATGGTGAAACGTTTCATGGTGTCCCAAAACCTTAACTTGGATGGTACTCAAGAAATGCTTAACAGTGCTAAGATCACCACTGCTGGTACTTCTATCGATGCCATTGATCGTGATGGTGAAAACTCAGATATTGAAGACAGAATAGATTCTTCATTACCTGGTTCTCATAGAGGTGATCCTCTGGCTAGAAGTACTCGTGCTGCGGTTGGTGTTACTTCTGTTGGATTTTCTCCTACCCTGGCCGCATTTGCAGCCGCCACTGCCAGTGAAGGGTTATTGATCTATTCCATCAGTCAAGACGTGGTTTTCGATCCATTTGACTTGGATGTTGATATTACCCCTGAAGCCACTTTAGAAGTGTTGAAAGAACGTGAATACTTAACTGCCTTAGTAATGGCCTTCCGTTTGAACGAAAGATGGTTGATCCAAAAGGTCTACGAATCCGTGCCTTTGGGTGATATCCAATTGGTAAGTTCCGCACTTCCTCAAGTTTACGTTGATAGACTTTTGCTGTTCATAGGTGATTCCATGGTGCGTGAAGAAAGTGCCCATATGGAATACAACTTGGTCTGGGTCCGTAGAATCTTGGCTGCTCATGGTAGATACATCAGTGAACACAAGCAAGATTTCGGTAGTCTTAAAATGATCCAAAGATTCTTGAGTAGAGTTGGTAAGGACGTGGTGAGTGTTGGCCGTCGTAACGGTTACGTTTTAAGATACTTGGAAGGTGTTGAAGTTGAAGAAGAAAAAGAAGAAATGGAAAGAGAAGACGAAGACGAAGATGAAGATGAAGACTTGGACGAACCAGTTTCTGATGACGACGAACAAGGTGAATGGATCACTCCAAAGAAGAACGGAGTCCCATTCTAAGTGAAGAAAAGAAAAAGCATACACTTGAAGAATGAGACAAATATTCAAAATTCAAAAAAAAAAAATTAATTAAATAGAGCAAAATGAGAGGTTGAGTTATATGTGACAGCTGATACACCCAGAAGCTCATATATATGCTGAATCAAAAAAGGTATTCGCTAACAGTATACCTTTACAACAATAGAGGCTAGTTCTAGCATTGTATATTAATATAACCATTTGGTACATTAATCACGTGACTGTAGATAATCGTGCATGATAATAGATGATGCCGTTCCTGACAATGCATTAGAAAAAAAAAACCAAGAATAAAAAGTTCGATTAAATTACGAAGAAAAAATCCCCGCTACTGCGTGCTCGCCGAGATGAGGTGAGGTGAGGTGAGCATCATGCATGATAGTTTATGAACCCCCTAAACTACAGTATGACATTTGCTGTTTTTCTAAGGATATTTAGTAAGTTTTGTTAAGAACAATTGGTGCATTCACGTGACGTTCTTCACCTTTCTCCGAACGCATTCCATTTAACAAGAGATAATCCTCTTCCAAGCGGGGTACATGAGGAGGTGGAGAATTCCGTAATTTGGGTGCCGCATGTTTCATTTTATTACGGTATTTATCTCGGGAAATTGCGTCCCTGAAGGGCAGAACCGATCTTGACTATTATGGGACCTACAAAACAAACCCGCAATTAATAAAGTGGCAACAAAAAAAAGTACTAACGGAGTAAGTACTCCGATGCTCGGTCGGGGACCGCCTCCATTAAGTAATTTAATGGAAACAACAGGCAAAAAAAAAAAAAGAATGCAATAATATTTAATAAAAAATTCATCCCAACAATTTTGATAAACTTTTACGATTTACACAAAATAAATTAAATATCCAACTGCTGTAGCACATGGAAGAGATGTAGATGACCATTTGATAAAAAGTTGGATAGAGTTGAAAGCACTGGTGATGGGGGAGGAGGTGGGGGATTTTTTTTTAAAAAATTAGTTTCGGACTTTACCGGTCCTTCGGGTTGGTGATGTCAAGGTCGGAGTTTGAAGTCGAATAAGGAATATTTTGTGCGAGTTTTTTAATATTTAATGTGGGAATAAGTGTTTTTATGGTTGATTTCCATGGTTCACTTACATTGGCCCAAAACCCAATTGTAAGAAAATAATAACAATAATATTAAGAATAATATTAGGAATAATAATAATCCCCCAAACAGCCCATCACGTGAGGGGGGTTGTTCCATGTCACATCTAAAATAATTGATAGGCTATAGGCTAAAGATAGTGGTAGGTGGTGATAGTGGTGATAGTAAGTCTCACGTGAAGTGGAAGGTCGGAAGGTCGGGGAAGTCGGGTCGGTTTTTTTTGTAGGGTAAATTTTCCATTTTCCATTTGGGGGAGAACGGAGATGTTTAGAACCCCGATTCAGGATCCCCCGCATTTTCCGGACTACGAATTACTGTAACAGAAGTGTTCTAACCAGCACCCAATTGCATATCTCATACATGCATTGACTAATCAATAAGTAAAAGTGAAAAATCGGGCAGGCAGATAATGCAAAACCAGGGCCCTCGTTGATCTTCACTAGATGCATGGAAATAATCAATGATCACTTGTACCTTTGTAGTAGTACTAATAGTATAACAATCTAGAATCTAGGATCTAGGTACCTTTCCGATCGGCTTCGGGTCATCTCTCCCGCTTGGCACAAGTGAAAAGGTGTCGCTGGAATGTTCTGGTGCGAGATGGATTCTGAAGTGTATGTTAAGGTTTTTCGCATCGCAAAACTCGGTCCGTTTGTTCAGATTTCTCGTCGTTCTGGTCGTCGTCCGTCGTCGTCGTCGTCGTCCGTCGCTGGCTCGCACACCGCCTTTCGCACCAACCGAGAAGTACCGGAGATCTGTCGTACCACACCCCCATCAGATTGTGACTCCTTTTGATAAATATAAGAAAGAAGAAAAAAAAAATATTATCACCAATTATTTACCATTGACTAATGGGTTATATATTATTGAATTTTTTTTTTTTTTAATGCTTGATATACCAATTCATCCAATAGTTAATAATTTTAAACTTGCCACCCATATGTCCGTTCACCCCCATTTTTAATATCATACTTTATCTATATGTATGTATCTCTCTCTCTCCTATATATACTCCGAACCTTTGCTCGTGACTTGCCATCTCCCCACTTTCCCCAGGGGTGACCTGCAGCATGATCATCATCAAACCTCCGGTCGGTCGCATATCCGGGGGCACTCTCTCTCACTGTTCTCTCACTATTCTCACTCTCTCACTCTCTCACTCTCTCACTCTCTCACTGGTCCTCTCACAATTTTGGGTGGGAATATATAAGTAGCAAATTGCTGCAGAAATTTCCAATTTTTCCCTCTTAAACTTCCCACTCCAGTTCCACTTGAACCCTTTGGTTAATCTCTTTTGTTAACACCTCCCTCGCCGTTGCCTTGTTCGTTTAGTTGAGAGGCCCAGTGCAAAATATTTCACTTCAATTCACTTATCTAAACCTAGTTGTACCACCAGCTCCGTGCGTTCTCCCTCCCTTTCCTCCCCTTTCATCACCACTTTTTTTTACCCCCAATCCTTTTTTTAACCAATTGTGTGTTTTTCTGTCTGTCTGTTTTAATTCTAAACCAATTGTTCAAATAAAATGACCAGAGATATTCAAAACCATCTTCTTTTCGAAGTTGCCACAGAAGTCGCCCATAAAGTCGGTGGTATCTATTCTGTGCTTAAATCTAAGGCTCCAATTACTGTTGCTGAATACAGAGAAAGATATACTCTTATTGGTCCTCTTAACCATGCTTCTGCTCAAATTGAAGTTGAAGAACTTCCTGTTAAGGACCCAATGATCAAACTTGCCTTGGACTCTATGTCTGAAAGAGGTATTGTTTGGCTTTATGGTCGTTGGTTGATTGAAGGTGCTCCTCGTGTTCTTCTTTTCGATATTCATTCTGCCGCTGGTAACTTGAATGAATGGAAAGCTGATTTATGGAATGTTGCCGGTATCCCAACTCCTGACCATGATGATGAAACCAATAGTGCCATTTTATTAGGTTACTTGGTTGCTTGGTTCCTTGGTGAATTGGTTTACCATGACCGTGATAGAGCTGTTATTGCTCAATTCCATGAATGGTTAGCCGGTGTCGCTTTACCTCTTTGTAGAAAGAGACGTATTGATGTTACCACCATTTTCACCACTCACGCTACTTTGTTAGGTCGTTACCTTTGTGCCGGTAATGCCGATTTCTATAACAATTTGGCTTATTTCGATGTTGATGCTGAAGCTGGTAAGAGAGGTATTTACCATCGTTACTGTATTGAAAGATCTGCTACTCACTCTGCTGATGTTTTCACCACTGTTTCTCATATCACTGCCTATGAAGCTGAACATTTACTTAAACGTAAACCAGATGGTGTTTTACCAAACGGTTTGAACGTCGTTAAATTCCAAGCTGTTCATGAATTCCAAAACTTACACGCCATTAAAAAGGAAAAAATTAATGAATTTATTAAAGGTCATTTCTATGGTAACTACGATTTCGATTTAGATAACACCTTATATTTCTTCATTGCTGGTAGATACGAATTCAGAAACAAGGGTGCTGATTTCTTCATTGAATCTTTAGCCAGATTGAACCACCGTCTTAAGGAATCTGGTTCTAAAATGACCGTTGTTGCCTTCATTATTATGCCAGGTAAGACTTCTTCTTACACTGTTGAAACCTTGAAGGGTCAAGCTGTTGTTAAACAATTAGAAAACACTATTGAAGAAGTTCAACAAAAGGTTGGTGAACGTTTGTTCGAACATTGTGCTCGTTTCCCAAACAGTGACCACAGTCATGAAAAGAATACTGAAGTTCCAAGTATAGATGAATTGATTAAGCCAGCTGATAGAGTTTTACTTAAAAGAAGAATCTTTGCTCTTAAGAGAGATTCTTTACCACCAATCGTTACTCACAACATGATTGATGATTCTACTGATCCAATTTTGAACCAAATTAGAAGAGTTGAATTATTCAACAAGCCTGAAGATAGAGTTAAGATTATTTTCCATCCAGAATTCTTGAACGCTAACAACCCAATCTTATCCTTAGATTACGAAGAATTCGTTCGTGGTTGTCACTTGGGTGTTTTCCCATCTTATTATGAACCATGGGGTTACACTCCAGCTGAATGTACCGTTATGGGTGTTCCATCCATTACTACCAACTTATCTGGTTTCGGTTGTTACATGGAAGATTTGATTGAAAACACTTCTGATTACGGTATTTACATTGTTGACCGTAGAATGAAGTCTGTTGATGAATCTATTAATCAATTGACTGATTACATGTTTGATTTCGTTCAAAAGACTAGACGTCAAAGAATTAATCAAAGAAACAGAACCGAAAGATTATCTGATTTATTAGATTGGAAGAGAATGGGTTTGGAATACATGAAGGCTCGTCAATTATCTTTGAAGCGTGCTTACCCAGACAAGTTCAAGAATGGTGCTAACCCATTCAACAACCAAGAAAACATGAAGCTTACCAGACCACTTTCTGTTCCTGGTTCTCCAAGAGGTAAGGTTGGTCTTATGACTCCTGGTGACTTGGGTTCTTTACAAGAAGCTCATCAATCCTTAAACACCGAAGATTACATTGGTTTTAAGTTAGGTGAAGGTGAAGATGAAGATGATGAAGATGGTCGTCAAGAAGATGATGATGGTCATTACCCATTGACTTTAAGAGGTAACTCTGTTCCTCCATCTGAACTCTCCAGTTAATCATGTTATCATATTTTAAAAAAAAAAATAAAAATATGATGGTTTGTGGATGTACTTCCGTTTGTCTTTGTCCGCCTCCGTTTAATAGAGTCAATCGACTGACTGCTCTCCACTAAAAACGAGTATTCTCCACTCTGTTTGGACTTACTTGTCGTTGTCATAAATTTTGAGTTTATGGACTCTTTCTTCATTTGTTTCTAATAATAGTTTAATAAAGTGATTGTAGTGATAAGCTATAATATTAATAAAATTGTAGATCTATAGAAATTCGAACTGATATCTATTGGTAATAGTGAACCACATTTAATTAGCTAATTTTTATAAAGCTTAGTTTTCTTGAAATCCTTATAAGAAAATGGGTGCAAAATTAGTGAGTTACTACATTATAATGGTACAATTCACAATTGAATTGTTTCGAGATAATATCTGTATTGTCTAGTTGTACTGATGGAGATCCTCCAAGTATTAATGTATTAAATATCTTGATTTTACATTGTTGGACTTGGTCATTTATTATTCTATTTGTTCTATTTTTGTTTATTTGAATATTTTGAATAATTTTAAAAAATTGAGAAATCTTTCAAAGTAGCAGATCCATCAACCAGGATTGTTCTATTGTGGTTATATATCTTCAATAAACTACTTGGTAGTTTATTCAGGACTCTTTGAACTGTTGGTGGGTCTTGGTTCTATAGTCTTTAAACTTAGGAGGTGAAAGTGGATCGTAACCAGCATTGTACATCAGGTCTGGAATCATTGCTCTAGAGTACAAATTTCTAGTATCCACATACTTTTCGTTCAAGTCTGAAATCTTAGAAACTCCTAACAATTTCATGTCAGTTAAGATTTCCAGTTTTAACAATTGAATTAATTTTTGTACTCCTTCTTCTCCATAAGCGGAATTAGCATAGAGGAAAGGTCTTCCTAAACCAACACCTTTTGCACCCAAACAAAGAGCTTTCAAGACATCAGTTCCACGTCTAACTCCACCATCAAGATAAATCTCAATTCTATCTTCTAATTTACGCTCTTTTAATACTTTCATTGTATCAGCCAATACTTCTAGAGGTGGTCTTGAATAGTCAAGTTGTCTTCCTCCGTGGTTAGACAAGACGACTCCTTGAACTTGGTTTTCAATGGCTAAAAGAACATCATCAACAGTTTGGACCCCCTTTAAAACTATAGGAATGTCAGTTGCATTCTTAAACTTTTTAATATCATCCCATGTAAGCCCTGGATCTTTGACTGAAAGAATTTTACCACTTTCACTCATTGTTTCGTCACCATCATCGTCTTCTATAAGGTGAAATCTCATATCCTTTTCTCTCTTACCAAACTGAGCAGAATCTACTGTTACAAATATACCCTTGATTCCACGTTTCTCACATTTCTTGATTGAAGCAAAGTTCAATTCACGGTTCTCTGCAACATACAATTGGAACCATTGAGGTTGATCTGGCTTTGCAGCATCCACAATCTCATCAAAAGTATAAGAAGCATTGTTGGATATCATTTGGATAATATTTTCAGATCCACATCCACGAGCAATGGAAAGTTCTCCTTCAGGTTGACCTAATTTGGCTAATGCTGCTGCTGAACAGTAAAATGGAGCATCCACTTTTTCACCCAACATGGTAGTACTGAGGTCCACATTGGTTACATCAACCAACACACGAGGATTAAAGAATACTCTTTGGAATGCAAAGTGGTTTTCCCTAACACTAATTTCGTCATCAGCAGCACTGGAGTAGTAAGCCCAGGCATTAGGTGGTATAATCTGTTTACAAATATACTCAAAATCAGAAAGATTGAACACTTTGGAGATCGCTGGTCTATTCTCAAAACGTTCAAGTCTTGCCTTGTCTTCGTCACCTTCAGTGATATCGTTAGCTGGATCCAATTGACCCACTAATGGGCCAAGATATTGATCTTCAGTCAAGAATTTCTCGAAAACATCACGAGGGTGGAACTTGTTGAAAATCTTGGATGCATTGGTACCTGCGTACCTCAAGATGATCTTGGCACCTCCTGGATGTTGGTGGAGGAAATCGGTAAGATCATAAACTTCTCCGTTGATGGCTACCCACACACCATCCTCGATGGTAGTGTGTTTCTGTAACTCTTCCACGGAGATACCCCCACTCGCACCTTTGGGTTGGGGTTGTGTATCAAGAAAAAGGGGGGTTGTTGATAAAAGGACCCCTGCTACTATGGCTAGACCAGATCCAAAGTAAAGGGGCAATCTTGTAGTACGAGTACTAGCCTTGGCGGTAGAGCCTTTGATGCCTGAAAAAGAGCCATAGAGACGTCTAGACCCAGACCTTAAGACTGTTGGTGGTCTTGGAATGGTACGAGTCGAAAGTCGGAACATGAATAGGGGGACAACCAATATTGGTCGGAGTTCTCCTTAATGGTGATGTCGGTGGGTTGTTGATGTGACGAGTAGTCGCTGTTACGAGTCAATTGTTGGGAAATCTACTCGAGATTAAGATCAAGCTTTATAAAGTGATGGCTACTGAGATGGGAGGTGTCGTATTGGGGTCAATTGGCGGGTTACTGGTAGTGGTGGTTCTCCCGATCTGGTAGCAATGATGCGTTTTTTGATTCCAGGAGAAAACGGCTCAGGTAAATACGCTACTAAACCCCGAACCGATTGGGTATGGGCGGTTAGGCTCTTTGTTCTGGTTATGGCAAAAATGTGGGGGACCAATCATGTGATGTGTGAACATAATATGGTGAGTAATGAAGTTATATTTGAGGAAACAATTTATGATTTAACAGGGTGAAAAGAAAGTGAATAATTGTCTGAAAAATGTGCTGGAATCGCAATTGACGATTTCAGCAGAGAAATGGATATTTCAGGTTTACTTCTTTCATGACAGATATTACTATGGTGGAATTGTCTATTTCCTCTATTGGAATAGTCTATAGTGGGGGTACCGTAGTTATGAGTTAAAAGTGTCTGGCTGTATCGGAGGTAATGCAGTGGAACTTTTCTACAACGTCATATGTCTAGGAAAGGGAATAGTTTAATTTTGTGGCTTTTGAAGCCGCTTTCTGATTTGCACCTTTTCATCAAAAGTTGACTTGCCAAATAGCTAGTAGAATTCAGTTTAAACTTACGAGATCTCACGCATGGCCCCTTTTGACACATTTACCTACAAGCTCGCAACCATGCCTCCCTTACATAGTGAGAGGCTATTTCGTATTGGTGTTACATTTACATCAAAAAGTACCAACACTGATGTTACCTGTTAGTACTCGCTGGAACCTGTAGGACCATGTAGGGTTCGAAAGACTATAATTAACTGCAAAAAAATAATGCTAATTAGCGCTATGCAGATCCTTTTTAGTCCTTGCTAACCCCTTCACACTATGATTTAGCGATGTACAGCTGGAACATCGTTATAGGTCATTCCTGAGATCAAAGGGATAAGCTGGTGGGAAACCGGTGGCAATACCAAGTCACTCATGTGCCCCGCTAATTAGATAGGCTTCGGCTGGGCCAGATCCTAAGACTTGGCGGATAGAAATGGGTTTATTGGGTTCAAGAGAAGATCTTATCTTGTCACGTGACGCAGCCTGAAAAATCGTCTGATCTATCAGATTTGACCCCAACTGATGGGCTAGATATGGGGGTGTAGAAGGTGGTGGAGTCAGGTGACTCGTCGAAGGCTAGATTGCGGTTATAGGTCACTTTAGCAACTTGCATCGAAGTTTAGTGTGGTTTTTTTTTTGGTTCATCGAGATTACATCACATCACAGTGGTTAGTATACTGAGTCTATTATGTGCCCCAACAATTAGCTAGAATACGACATTAATTTTCACTTCACGACATGCGACACCCCACCGCCGAATACCATACATAGTCTAAGTTTTTACTTTTAGATAATCTTATTATTAATTCTTTGGATCTCTTTGTGTTCAGTTACAGACTTCTTACTACGCCTCCAATCTCAGAATTGTCTGTTTCTGAAAAATTTACTATTTTCAACTTTCTACCAAACAAGCCCAAAATGTTTAGTCTTTCAAAATTGACGGTGATGATTCAACCCTGTTTGTAGACTCTAGACCCTTCAAAAAAGTCTCGGTAAACTAGTTCTTGATTTTCTATATAATAAATGAAATGGCTCATGTCTAGTGGCCCATGGGCTCAGACACAAGCTCCAGTCTTAAATCGCACCGCTCACAACCAAAACTTATTCTTAGCATCACGCACCTTGGCATCGTAAAAGCACCCTTGCCCGTATAAGGGTGTTGTAACCCCTGCTAAAACAGACATAAAATTATTAAAAAAACATGACAGACATTCTTGCTATTTCTAACAAGAATTATTAGTTTTCGTATTCTAAGCCTAACATAACTCTTGTCTCCGCTTGTATCTTGTATCGTTTGTTCTCTTATCTCCTCTTATTCTTTTGTCTTTTGTCTGTTTATTATTGTACGAACAAGAGCCTAATTTGTAGAGAGAGAGGGCCTCTATGCAGAATATTGTTTCTATTGATTTATAATTATTATTTTTATTTTTATTTTTTTTTTTTTCCTGCCTCTGGTTCTCTCGCTATAAACTTTGTTATACTGATGGTTTTCATATATATATCCCCGGTTACGTAAGCACATCATTTACACTTGTTTGACTGGCGAGACTTAAGGAATAACATCCCATAATCTTTTCAAGGGCGAGATCCCATATCTGTCATAAACCGCCTCGGGTATTTCTGCACCCTTTGTTTCATACTGTGCTAGACCAACTGCCTTGGTTTGCCTCCTGTACCAACCTGTGGACTCCTGTGACCACCGTTTAATCCAACCTTTCATAAACAACACTACAAGGCCAGAAATTCCAAAACTCACCAAAACCATCAAAACTCACCAAAACCCTACCAAAATCAACCAACCATCCGTTATCGAAAAACATCATCTTGTATCGTTTTAACTACATTACCCGCCTAGGCTCTTCCTTCGTCATAATCTCATCACAATAATAATAATATTATCCTATATCAGAATCAAACAAGGCTCTCAAACCCTCTTTTGATCCTATATTCTTCTTCACACAAACTTGATCACATTCTAAGGTTATAACCATTCAAAATACACTGTTTGTGTTGTTCGAAGTTCATATGAGATGAGACGTCTTAAAATCGGGATTAGGCCTCAGCTTATTATCCTTGTGTGTTTTTCGTCGTTATTTTCTTTATTGATTCTTGCCTTAGTTACTACCGTCTATTTCTCTAATAGTCTTAGTAATCTGAGAGCTGAAAGATTAGAAGTCATAGCTGAACTTAAATCTACACAAGTGAGACAAGCTTTACAATATACTTATTATCAAATTTATTGGTTAACAACTAGAGATACTATTAATCTGGCTCTTTCTTCTTATAGAGCTGGTAATTATTCAAAATCATTATTTGCTGAAGCTCAAACTACTTTGGATCAACTCCTTACTTCTTCAGAATTATTTGCATCCGCCAGACTTTATAATTTAGATTTAGATGTGGTGGCTGAAAGTTATAATAATCTTACATCTATTTCAACTCCAACCATGGATGCTTTATATCCATTTGCAAAAAATGCATCGATTCCAACTCAACTTCAAACTGCAGTCCCTAGTTCTCCTCCATATTATACTGGTCCTTTAAGTAATACTACCGATCCAAAATCAACTTATTTCATGGGTATAACTCTTCCAGTATTTGCCAATACTTCCATCATTTTCCCAGAACCAACTCTTGCTGGTTATTTAACCATTTTAGCAAGTGCAACAAATATTCAACAATCAATTAATGACACCTCCTTATTAATGACTAATTCATCAAAATCAACAAAAGAAGATTATAGAGTTATTACCGTGCGACCGGTATATAATGATACAAATACTAATCATACTCGAAGTATCACTGGGTTTGAAACAATATTCCCAGTAGATAATCTACTAGATACAAATACTTATTATTCTATCGAAAGTTCACCGTCGATAGGAGAAGCATTTTCAAAACCTTATGGTTCATGTACAAGTACAAAAAATACCGCAGGTAAAAGAGTAGCCATAGGGTATACTCAAATTAATTTAAATTCAAACACAATGTGGGCAACAATTATAGAACAAGGTCATTCTCAATTTTATGCTCCAGTTAATAAATTGATTGATATTATTATAGGTGTGGTGTTTGGTACTGGAGTTTTCATGTGTCTTATAACATTTCCCCTTGCGGTTTGGTTCGTTAGACCAATTACAAAATTAAAAGAAGCCACAGAATCCATTGCCAAATCCAAATTAAAGTTCCACAAATTAAATTCTCAAACAAGTACTCCATCAATTGCAAGTTATGGTTTTGAAGGTAAAAATAAAAGAAACAGTGTTAATTCTTCAAGTATTGTTTCTGCCCATTCAACTGCCATTAGATTACCAGGAAAAATTCCTAATTCCAAGAAATTATTTAAAGATGAATTAACAGAATTAACAGATGCTTTCAATATTATGACTGATGAATTAGATAAACAATATACTCATCTTGAAGATAGAGTTAAAATAAGAACAAAAGAACTCGAAGCTTCTAAAATTGAAGCTGAAGCTGCCAACGAAGCCAAAACTGTTTTCATTGCCAATATTTCTCACGAATTAAGAACTCCTTTGAATGGTATTTTGGGTATGACATCTATTGCCATGGAAGAACATGATCATTCAAGAATCCAAGATTCCTTAGAATTGATTCATAGATCTGGTGAATTATTACTTCATATTTTGACTGAATTATTGACATATTCCAAGAATACTTTAAACAGATCAAAGTTGGAAAAATCCAACTTCCAAATCTTGGAAGTGGTTTATCAAGTCAAATCGATTTTCACAAAATTAGCCATTGATCAAAGAGTTAATTTCAAGATCTTGGTGAAACCTAATGTTCTTAGAAAATTGATTCTTCATGGTGATTCCAATAGAATTATTCAAATTGTCATGAATCTTGTTTCCAATTCCTTGAAGTTCACTCCTGTGGATGGATCTGTGGGGGTTACTTTTAAATTATTAGGAGAATATGATTATGAAAAATCAGCATCAGAGAAGTTTTCTAAAGTGCATACATTACCAAAGAATTCTAAAAACTCTCCATCTTCTTCTTACGGTGATACTACATTGAATGCTTCTGGAAGAAGACCAAGTCTGGCATATTCACATAATATTGAAGAAATCGTAGAATCCAAGAACAATCATCATCATAACAATCACAATAATAATAATATCACGTCTAATACCAATAGCCATAGTCATCATCACAACTCCAAAAAGAAGAAAATTGATTACTCTCTTGATAATGATAATATCAGTGTGGTAACTTTATCAACAGCTGAATATGAGAATAATATCTTTGAATCACAATTCAACTATATGAAACCATTACCAAAGACTCCATCCAAAACTTCTATTAGAGGAGGACACGATACTTCATCGGTTCTTTCTACTGCAAGCGGTAAGATCGAAGAAATTAAGGATGATGCTGAAACAGCAGAAAAAGAAGTCAAGAATAGTGATTCTGATAAAGAAAAGAGTGATTCTGAAAAATCAGATGGCTCAGATAATAAGTACCAACAGTATGAAAAATCTGAAAAATTCGATAAATTACTTCCTCCAACCATTAACATCAATCCTGATAATACCATGTCCAGTTATGCCACTGCTGTGGATAAGAGAAATAGTGTTTCATCTAATCTCGGCATTCATGAACTTGTTAAGAATAATAAAACTTACAAGGTTAGAAACATGTATAAACCTAAATCATGGGCTATTCAAATTGAAGTGACTGATACTGGTCCAGGTATTGAACCTGCATTACAAGAGAAGGTCTTTGAGCCATTTATTCAAGGTGATCAAACATTATCTAGAAGTTATGGTGGTACTGGTCTTGGTCTTTCTATTTGTAGACAATTGGCTACTATGATGAGAGGTACTTTAACCTTGAAGTCAGTGGTTGGTCAAGGGTCTGCTTTCACATTTACTGTTCCATTACCACAAACCGGAGAAATCTTGGTTAGTGATGAAGATATGGCAGAATTCTGTGAAGACGAATATAATCCTAATTCTAAGATCAACAGAAAGGTTGTATTTGAAGAAAGTGAAGAAAACAGTGACACTTCTCAAACTAATGGTGATGTTACTCGTGAAAAGAGTACTAGTGAAAGTAATGAAAGTCATGTTTCAAGTAAAACTGAAGAGAACAAATCTGATGAAAGTAAATCAGAGGATAGTAAAACCGATGACAGCAAGGCTGATGATAGTAAAGCTGATGATAGTAACATATCTAATGAGTCTAAGACTCATAAATTCAAGATTGAAATCCCTTCACGTACTCAATTACTTGAGAAGCCTCAATTAATAGCAAGATCATCTACCGGTACTGCCAATTCATCCAATGGAAGTGGACGTAACGATTCACTGCATAATCTTCTTGATGATTTATCTGATCTTCAAATTCTAGTAGCTGAAGATAATATGGTCAATCAAGAAGTTATTAAGAGAATGTTGAATCTTGAAGGGTTCCACAATGTTACCATGGCATGTAATGGTGCTGAAGCAGTTGAGTTGGTTAAAGAATCACTTGAAAAGGGTCACCAATATGATCTTATTTTAATGGATGTTCAAATGCCAAAGATTGATGGTTTATTAGCTACCAAGATGATTAGAAATAATCTTCAATATGATAAACCAATTATTGCTTTGACCGCATTTGCTGATGATAGTAATGTTAAAGAATGTTTGAACAGTGGTATGAGTGGATTTTTGGCTAAACCTATTAGAAGAGCCAATTTACGTAAAACCATTGTTAAGTTCAGTCCTGTTTTATTAAGTGATATTGTCACTACTCCTCAAACATTTAATGGAGAAGAAAAGAGATTAGGCTATGGATCTGAGAGCCAAGAAAAGAATGATAAAGAAAAGGAGAAAGAAAAGGATGAAAAGGACTCTACGGATGAAAAGCAAGCTCTTTCTAAACAGGATCAACCAAGACAAGATTTACCAACACCTCCAGCAGTCCAACCAAAGCATGATTTACCACCTCCACCACCAAAACAAAAATTACCAACACCCCCACCAAAAGATAATCTTCCGGAACCACCTAAAAAGGACCAACCAAAACAAAACCAGGCCAAACAAGCCCCACCAAAGTGATCTGGTTGTCACAAAATGAGTATATAAATTGATAATGAACCGCAACTTATATAATTTAATAATACATTTAATGATAATTAAAATAATGTAGGAAGTAGCTGAACAACAGGCGAAATAAGTACAGGTATAAAATAATTAAATAGTTGCAAAATAACTGTAGTGGATTTAGTAGGAATATAGGCCCAAAGGTATACTTACTATGGTAGTTCTCTTAGGAACCATCTACTGTAGCTGTCAGTGACTATTTGCACCCATTAGCAACTACCAGTCGATGGCCTAGACAGCTGCTAAGCCTTACGTCAGCTTCCACAGTTAACAGGTAAAATTTTACCTTAACGGTACAGTGGTTAAACATATTTCACTTGAGGTACCCACTTACATTGCCTAATTGGCTCATTTTATCCCACATGGCCCACCACAATTTAGCACTAAAATAGAAGCTATAATTCGAAGGTATAATTGAAGCACGCACAAGCTGGTTCCTTGCATGGAAGTATTATGGTGGTGTAGTGAACCCTTCTGTCGGTTACCGGCTTATTATGGCCAGTTTAGTGCCTCTAGTGCTATATTTATCACTATGTTTCAGGCGTACAGTGTGGTGTCTCACGTCCACATATTTGAAACACAGAACCAGCAATGAGAGCCACCACTAAACCTCACCAGTACCTACACCACCAAGACACACCATACACTATAACGTCAACTACACTGTTTACCAAACACTGTTTACTCGTAATCTAGTCTCTTTGTTCTCTATGCACACTTTCCTACCCAGGACCCAGTTTGGACCCCGGGTTCGTACCTCCTTTTGTACCCTGTTTACCCTTATCATAACCAGCCTTCCTGCACTTTGCTATTTTATCACTTGAAACATCATAACCGTTAAAATCATCAATAATATCGGTTTTTTGACCTCGTCTGCTTTTTAATCCCCTTTCGTCTACCTTTTTACGTTTATACGTTATAACCTCGGCTACGTTTACTCCCGTGTGTTCCCTTCCAGACTTCCCGTCTTACGATCACATCTATTCCGCTGCCGTACTGTCAGTGGATTGGCCAAGAGAGCGAAAGAGAGAGAGCCGTACATAACCAACCGACTTTAAATCCATAATTAGACACTGAATTTAACCGAACATCCAAAACGACTAAAAAACCTGTCAATACTCAAAACAGACGTCACCAAATAAACATCACCGTTTCTTTCCATTAACAGTCCCTTCCTTATATCATCATCCCTACTTACCCGCCTAAGTTCGATGTTTTCCCCGTTAAAGAGAAAGAACTCTGATGAAAAGCACCCGTACAGGGCAGCTTACTCCAGTGGCAGTTATAACTTCAAGAACTTCTTCTTTGGTGGTACTTTGTTGGCCATTTTAGTCTGGGGTTCTACCTTATTGATCCATGAAGTTAACTACTTTGAGCTTGGCTTGGCCAGAAAGCATTTCGCTACCTCCAGCGGTTCTGTTGCTCCAGTTGTTCATGACTTTGGCGATAAGTATCCGCTTAACTTCTCTGCCGTAAGAGCAGGTGAATTTGCTCCAAACTACAAGGACTTGCAATGGATCCATGAACCTGAATCCGTTGATAAGGGTACCTATGTCTTGAAGGTTGAAGAAGACGACAACGTCGAATACGTCATCAAGTCTATTGTAGATGAAGACTACCAATACAATCTCTTCAACCTGTCTTCTTTCCAATACGATGGTATAATCTACGATATCGATGCCTTGGTGGCCTCTCCAAACTTAAAATTGGCCCTTTTGAAGACTAACACCACCAAGCACTGGAGACATTCCTCCTTTGCTTTGTACTGGATCTTGGACGTGGCTGAAAACATTATCAAGCCGGTTTTTGATAATGAAAAAAAGTTATCCGTGACCTTGTGGTCTCCAGAATCCACCGATGTTGCTTTTGTCTACGAAAACAACGTCTATATCAGAAACATTCATTCCGAAGAAGTTACTCAAGTGTCTTTTGATGGAGGCAGTGAGTTCTTCAACGGTAAGCCTGACTGGGTGTATGAAGAAGAAGTTTTAACCACTGATATCGCCTTGTGGTGGTCTCCTGATGGTAAGAAGGTTTCTTTCTTGAAATCTAACGATACTGAAGTTCCTGAATTCACCATTCCATACTACGTCCAACACGACTCCGATGACTATCCAGAATTGGTTAAAATCAAGTACCCAAAGCCTGGATACCCTAATCCAATTGTCGACCTTGTTGTCTATGACTTGTCTACTCGTACTGACCATCTTTTACAATTAAAATCCGATAAGATTGAAGCCACCCAAAGATTAATTACTGCTGTTGTTTGGGTCGGTGAATCCTTGCTTGTTAGAACCTCCAACAGAGCCAGTGACTTATTGGAAATCTTCTTGCTTGACACTGTCGACGACTCAATCAACTTAGTTAGAACCCACACTGCTAAAGACTCTTGGTTCGAGATCACCAACTCCATTTACATTCCAAAGAACGAAGCCGCTGGCCGTAAAGACGACGGTTACATTGACTACGTTGTTGAAGATGGTTACAACCACTTGGCTTACTTCTCTCCTCCAAATGCCAAGGAAGGTAAGTTGTTAACCAAGGGATTGTGGGAAGTCACTGATATCAAGACTTTCGACGAAAAGAAGAACGAGCTTTACTTCCAAAGTACTATCAAATCTGCTATTGAAAGACATCTCCACTCAGTGAACATTCTTGAATCAGGATTGCCTGAAATCAAGGACATTACCGAAGCCGAAGGTGTCTACGATGGTACTTTCTCCTCTGGCTCTAGATACTTGTTATTGACTTACGAAGGTCCTGAAGTTCCATACCAAAAGTTAATTGACTTGTACGAGTCCAAGACCATCAAGACCTTGGAATCTAATGACCAATTGGCTGAAAACTTGAAGAAGTATGTTATTCCAGAAAACAAGTACCAAGTTGTCGATTTGTACGATGAAGAAACCGACTCTTCAATCAAGGCTCATGCCATTGAAACCTTCCCATTGAACTTCGATCCTAAGCGTAAGTACCCAGTGTTATTCTTCGTCTATGGAGGTCCTGGTTCCCAACTTGTTACAAAGTCTTTTGCTGTTGGCTTCAGTTCTGTCGTTGCTGCTGAATTAGATGCTGTTGTGGTTACTGTTGACGGTCGTGGTACTGGTTTCAATAACATCAATCCAGACATTGGTTCCAAGTACAAGTTCACTGTTAGAGACAGATTAGGACACTACGAACCATTGGATCAAATTGCTGCTGCCAAGAACTGGGCTCAACGTGACTATGTTGATGCTGATAACATTGCCATCTGGGGTTGGTCTTACGGTGGTTTCCTTACCTTAAAGACTTTGGAAACCGATACTGAAGACCGTGTCTTCTCTTATGGTGTTGCTATTGCCCCAGTCACCAAATGGAAGTTATACGACTCTGTCTACACTGAAAGATACTTGCGTACTCCTCAAGAAAACCCAGAAGGTTACAGAACTGCTTCCATTAACAACGCCACCAATTTGCAACCAGTCAAGAAATTCTTCATTGGACATGGTTCTGGTGACGATAATGTTCACGTTCAACAATCCTTGAAGTTAATTGACGAATTGAACTTGGCCAATGTGGAAAACTTCGACTTCATGATTTTCCCTGATAGTGACCATTCTATCAGATACCACAATGGTAACAGAATTGTTTATGACAGAATCTTGGATTTCTTCAGAAGGGCATTCTCTGGAGAATTTGCCTAAATTCCAACTCTTTCATTTAAAAGGAGTTGGACTGGCAAAAATCTCTTTTTGATGCTTTCTTCTCTTTCTCCTTCATAACTGCTTTATCTAGCAAGAACGATAGTTTTTAATTTAGCGAAGGAACAATATTTATTCATCCAGCTAATTTTTTCCACTTTGGATGGGTTTCACTAGACATTATTGTTCTTTTGTTAATTCTACCACGATCATAATTTCTTCTTTATAGATTCTTACGTTACTGACTTTATTTCATCAATAGTATTAATACAAATTCAGAAATGAAACATAGTAGAAGTGGAAGATTGGTAGTAGTAAAAGGGTAAAAATGGTAAAAAAAAATCGGTATTTAGGCTGCTATTTTGAGGTGTGGAGGTATGGTTGCAATTTGAACCCGGTAACTATTAGTATTATGTAGTTTGTGGTTTTTTGCAGTAATTAAATTTGTGTTCTGTGGTAGTATACTACTAGCTGGGTCTGGGTCTGGATACACTGCAGAGTGGGGGACTAAAAAGCTAAAGCAGTTCTACCACATAAATATTATGCTAGAATGCAATAAGAAACTGTAGAAATGTCATAGAACGTTCTTTCACGTTCCACAATCCTTTATCTCTTCTATTAATATTTTTTCACCTATAATTACCGTATACACTGATTATTCTATGCATATGTTACATGTGTAGTACCTGATTTGCCTTTGGCTGTGTGCAGTGCTAAGTGGGGGCACCTGGATCAAGAGATGGCCACCAAAATCACCGAAACGGCAAAAAATTGCAGCACAGGGCGGCTACTCGACCGTTGTGCTCGATGCACGTTTGTCATTGTAACTACGATGATGTAACAAACCAAACGGTGTGACTTTTCACTTGAGCTTTTCCAAGCCATTACATTATCACATGGTAGCGCGTAGTTATCTAGAATCCTTAGTACTATATGTGTTAAGAGTAAATGGAGGCCAAATTTGGAAAGTAATGGAAGTAGCACAGCGGTTCTAACTAAACTACCAAATTCCAGTAAACATAGTAACACGTATATGGCCTCTTTCTCCTCGTCTACCCCCAAAACCCCCATCCCATCGTGCTTATCTATCTGGTTATAGGCGGATCATCGTACTTTTACGAGGCGTCCCGTGCGACGTGCGCGTACCGCATCTCATCGATCACGTGGGGGACCTGAAAAATTTTACTGGCCAATATAAATAATAACCACCACCCTCATCCACTTTAGTTGTGCCACTAAACTTAAAATGCTTATTTACAAAGATATCTTCACTGACGACGAATTGTTATCCGACGCTTACGACTTGACTGAAGTCGATGGTGTTATCCTTGAAGGTGACTGTGCCATGGTCAAGGTCGGTAACGGTGACATTGATATTGGTGCCAACCCATCTGCCGAAGATGCTGAAGAAGCTTTAGAAGATGGTGCTGAAATTGTTAACAACGTTGTTCACTCTTTCAGATTACAACAAACCCAATTCGACAAGAAGTCTTACCTTGCTTACATCAAGGGTTACATGAAGAAGGTTAAGGCTCACTTAGCTGAAAAGGACCCAGAATCTGTTGAAGCTTTCGAAAAGGGTGCTGCTGCTTACGTCAAGAAGGTCATTGGTTCTTTCAACGACTGGGAATTCTTCACTGGTGAATCCATGGACCCAGATGGAATGGTTGTCTTATTGAACTACCGTGAAGACGGTACCACTCCATACGTTGCTATCTGGAAGCACGCTGTTACTCAAATGAAGTGTTAGATCAACTAACCGAGTAAGTTGATGAATGCTTCAACTAACGAAGTCAGTATATAATAATCAAACGTTCAAAGGTAAAAAAAGAAATCATTATGAATGAATGTAGTCTGATCCAATCAAGCTGTGCTAATTGGTGATTAAACAAATTGGTATTTATTAAGGAGTGTTACGTGTGAATTGGCTATTTGCAATTGACAATTGAAGTAATAGAATTGATATGAGTATTTCATGGTCAATTGATCAATGTTGAGTCAAGAAGGAATATCTAAATGATCTAATAATCAATTGATCTGACTCTATCTATAATGATCATGTCCCTTGTGCTTTTAATTCCCTCATTGGTTTGGAATCAATAGTTATCTATGATATCTGATCTATGAAGAAGAGCCATTGATCTGCTCTTTAACTAAGATCGGTGTCTTTATATGTCTTTCTCCCTATCATTTTACATAATACTATTAATAAAATCTACATTTCTTATCAGTTAAACTTGTAAATTTAACAAATCTACAATTGTTCAAATACCACATTAATTGCCTGATTACTGATGTTTATTCTTATGGATTTTCACAAAATTCAATGGTACATTACATCTATCCTAATATTTACAATTTATAATTTACTTATGATAATCTATTTTGTTTAGTTATAACAATTTCTGTAAAACTAATTATGCTGGTATGGTTTATTCTCTAGGAATTATGCTTGTTTTGGCCGTATACTCAAACAAACGTTTTCCAATGTGATGTCTCTTTCGGTGTAGTTGAACATATCCACTTCATAGTCCTTCAACATTTGTCTCATGGCATGGACTCTGCTCTCATCTACCAATCTTCTAGCTGCTAAACCCAATGGCAATCTTTCATCATATGTGAGGCCCCCTTCTAATTCAGAAGTAGTTTCTGGCTGTTGCTCTTGATTTACTTCTTCTTCTTCTTCTTCTTCTTCTTCTTCTTCTTCTTCGTCTTCTTTTTCTTCTTCTGCTTCTTCAGTTTCTTTGGATTCTTTGGCGTCGTTTCTTCCAGTTCCACAGACAGCCCAGGAAACTGCACGCTTCAAAATCTTGAAAGCTTCCTTATCAGCAAAACCGTGCTCCTTCAAATACTCTCTGGATTGAGGCAACAATTGGTCGTATGAACAAACATGTCTACAACACATGGCAATGAGTAAACCACCGAACTTGTTCTTCTCCACCAATTCGGAGTTCAAGACCAGCTTCAAAGTAAGATCAGTAGCAACCCCACATAAATGCTTGGAGATACCAACCACTTTTTCAGGCTCAATTTCGTTTAAGAATTTATCCAAGTTCAAGTGCTGGATATCGATTCTGCTTCTCTTTATTTTTGGTTCAAGAACATCTTTGGAATCCTTGGTGATCTTGGTATCCATCTTCATTCTATTAAGACCTCTATCGATGAGACCGTAACCGTAGACACCAGACTTTTCTTCTTCTTTCTTTTCCTTTAAATCTTTAAGAACACATAAATTGACAAATCTTGATAATTCAGCTTTACCACAACCAAACTCCACATAGAAAGTCTTGTTATCAAGAAGACCCTTTTCACGTAAGTTTCCAATCAACGAAGATTGTTGAAGAGCATGCTTTGGGTTCTTTACTTCCGATATTCTTTCATCTAAACCGGAATGCTGTTGGATATTCATGGCGAGTGGCGCAAACGAAAGGTCCTTTAATATAGAGATATAATGGTCAAATTGGTCTTGATCTTGATCTTGGGCTGGTTCAACGGCTGGTTCTTCAGTAGAAGCCGCGGTTTCTCCATCGGCTGGTTTTTCGCTACCCTTCACGCTGCTGTTGATATCCTTTTCGTACCAGAATTCGTGCTCAAGCTTTGGTTTCGCATTGCACTTCTTCAAGTGATCTTGTAAGTCTTTGGCCCAGATGGTGTGCTTGCCATCCAAAGGACATGGGATCCGGTCACCAGAGGTCTCGTGGATCATATGCTCGGAACAGTAACGCTGGTCGGCCTTTCTTTGCATGGCACAGTACCGTCTCTTCTTCTCAAGGAAGAACTGGCACCTGTCTGGTCTGTTCTTTTCTGTCTTTCTCTTCTTGGTCTCAGGCATGGTGATGATGAGTGAGGACGAGTGATGGTTCTGGGTGAATGAAAGTCTATGCTGTGAAGTAGTGGTTCCCTTAGCTGGTTTTCAGTATGGCTGTTATACTATATATATTGCACTCGTATAGCTGGCCGCTCGTATAACTGGTCTGGTCGTATATTTCGTACTACCGACTGGTTTTGATTTAACTGATAATTTGTTACACTGATTTTGTTCGTATCGCGGTGCACTGTATGGGCTCTCTAACGAGAGGCATCGCGAAAATCTCATCGCATCTATCGCAGACATTGAACCAAAGAGAACCAAAGCGAACCCAAAGCACCAGTTAGTCTTTTTTTTTTACACATTGAACAAGACTACAGTTTAGGGGATCATCATATTCATAAGTACCAAATATCTGATACCTCTTTTTTGCCAGCTATGAAGACAAATAACTCGTGGAAACTTGATCTTCTTGAGGTCAAGTTCAAGAACTACTCTCCAAGATATCCATACACCAAGAAGTTACTTGGAGCCAGAAATAATGATAAATTGATGAGGAAGCTTCCAGTGGATGCTGAAGAAGCTGATAGACAAATCCTTGCATTGAAAAAAGAACTCTTTGATAGAAAGTACTATGGATCTACCAAGAAGGTGGAAAAGGAAGTGATGAAAATCATTAAGAATGATTTGGTGAAATTTAAGAAAGATGACCTGAAAAAGGCCATTGTGGAGTTCATAGAGTCCAAGGAAATGGTGGACCAGTTAATTGCTTCCAAATTAATCAAGAGTATCATGAATACTATCTTAATAACCAAAGACCTGAAGACCAATCCTCCACAATATATTTCTAGTGAAATCAGAGATGTTATCACTGACAAATCCAATTTATCCAACCCTTCCAAGTTCTTTATCAACTACTGTCAAGCAAACAAAGACCTTAATAATTATTTTTCCAGTTTATGGAACAACAAAGCCGTCAAGAGTGTGTTTCAAGAAGTTGAATGGTCCTTCAGATTGGTCAGAGGTAACTTGACCCCACAAGAAAAGGATGCCAGAAAGAAGGCTACCGGTAAGGACATAGGCGACAGTGACAGTGAAGGTGAAAACAATGCCAGTGACAGTGAAAGTGACGATAGTGACAGTGATAGCGAAGATGACCAAGACAAAGAAGACGTGGACATGGAAGTGGATCCAGAACATTTGGACAAGTTTGCCATTTACGAAAACTCTGATGGAGAAGAAGAAAACTTCCAAATAGATCCAAATGTCAACTACAATGAAGTGACCGATGAAGAACCATCTGAAGAAGAAGACGACGATGAAGACGAAGACGATGAAGAAGGTGACAGTTTCTTTGAAGATGATGGAGTAAGCGAACCAAAGAAGGAAAAGAAGGAGAAAAAAGATAAGAAAGATAAGAAGGAAAAGAAAGAAAAGAAAGAAAAGGTCCACAACTTACCAGAATTAGCCTCTGGTTACTTCTCAGGAGGATCCGATGACGAAGATGGATTTGACCCTGACAACGATCAAGTGGTCAAGGAAGCCACTTCCCAACGTAAGAACAGAAGAGGTCAAAGAGCTAGACAAAAGATCTGGGCCATGAAGTATGGTAAGGAAGCAAAGCATATCAAGACTGAACGTGCAGCCCTTGCAAGTGAAAGAGAACAAAGACAAAAAGAATACGAAGAAAGATGTAGAAAGAGAGAATTGAAGGCACAACTTGCAGCCCCAAGTGGTTCCAATGTTCTTCCATTGGGTGAAAGAAAGCCAAGAGAAGATTCTGGTAAGGAATTCGTGCTGGCAGCTGTTGCCGGTGTTCCAGCTCCTCAAAAGATCCATCCTTCTTGGGAAGCTAAGAGAATAGCGGAAGAGAAGCAAAAGAACGTTAAGTTCGAAGGTAAGAAGATCAAGTTCGACTAATTGGGTACCACCATTCCCTTTCATTCAGTTTAGGGCTGTTTGTGCTGTTGCAACCAATTTTGCAATGGGTGCAAAAAACACCTTTTGTAATATAACATCAACAAACCACCCTAACCATTCTCACCAGCTTGGTATCAAGTATATACAACGTCATATAGATTCCCATTATGGGAAGTATTAATAAATTGGTAAATGTGAAACTGTAACTTATACTGTTAATACTAAACATATTCTAATAGAGTCAACATATAAGTTCCTATAATTAATTGCTACATTTTTACCGTGCTTTCTTTTCGTTTATTGATTTTTTGGTACCTTTTAAACCTGGTTACCAAAAGTCCATATAAGGAGATCGACATTGGCATATCTGTCGTTATTCCTTATGTGTATCTATATATTTTTGAGGGAACTCAAGAGAAATCACCACTTGTAGTGATGACTTATAATTTACTATAGTCGATCTTGAATCCCTTCATGATCTTTTCGTCATTCAATTCCTCACAGGCAATTGGACTGACCACCTCGAAGTAGTATTCACACTTTTCTGGTTCACTTACAGAAACAAATTGATTCTTTGCACCGCAAACCAATTCAACCACTGCTGATCTGTAAGGACCGTTCCAACACTTATGTCCATGTTCGTAGTATAACTTGTTATTTTCGTACTTGGTGTAGGAACCAATTAAAATATTGTCTTGGTAGATAGAGTTTAAGAATCCTAACTTGTACTTGTATTCTCCAATGTCTCCATTGACCCATGAAGTAGCAGCAGCTCTAAGAATTCCATCTGGACCATAGTCCTTGGTCAAATCTTCTTTGTATAATTCGACTTCGTCCTTCAAGTCTGCAATGTCTCTTTCTAATTCTTCCAAATATTGCTCTAAATTTGCGCTTCTCTTTTTAGGAGGTTCTTCTGGCTTTGGAGAGAGCTTCTTGAAATAGTATTGGGCCATGTTACCTAAACTTGGTTCAAAATTTTCAGATGAACCAGAGAAGGACATTTCCCTGGCTGAGTCAGCCAATAAGTCCAAAACTCCACTGGCATCCTTGACTTCAGTGGTTTCACCTAAGTTGGACAGGTATTCTTGGAAAGCTTTGACGGTGTCTTTAACTGCGGCATCATTGAAGTTAGGATTGTAGTCTTTGTTTAATTTTGATAAGGCGCTTTCAAGGTACTTCAATCTAGACTCTTGTTCTTGGATCTTCTTGGTGTATTGGTCGATATGGTGGCTCAATTCGCCCAAATATGGCTTGAGTTTGTCGTAGACTTGTTCTTCTTCTTCTTCACCGCCTTGTTCGTATTGTTGAGAAGCAGCTTCCAATTCCTGTTGCTTTGCTGCCAATTGGGATTCCAAGTCGGCGATCTTCTTCTCCATCAAGCCTCTGATTCTCTTGGCTTCTCCAATCATGTCTTTTTTGACCTTTAATGATTCGATAACTTCCCCAATCACGCCTTCCTTGTACTTGACGAATTGTTCATGGATCTGTTCACATTTGTCTTCACATTGGCCGGTCAAGTACTCGTCGGAACCGTCACAACACACATCGTAGTCACAGGTACCGTCGTTCAATTTGAATGTTTCAAGACGACCTGGAATATGGTTCTTATTGGCACAATAGAAGAGTCTATCAGGGTTTGGTGGACACGCGTTGGTTCCTGGTTCATCTGAACCATCTGGACAGTCACAGTAGTCGTCATTGATCTGATCATACGACAATACAATGGATGGATCGCTTAAACAGTGCCATTGCTTGATACCATTGACCACGGTAGGTTGGTACAAATGTTGGTCAGAAGGAGCAACACCACGGAGTTGGGATGGAACAGAGTCGGCGCCGGAGTCACTGGCGGCGTCTGCAGCCACGTAGCGGGCAGCTTGGATCCCCAACACAAGATGCTTTAGAAAGATCATGGTAAATGTGTGTAAGTATGGGGCTTTTTTAATATATATATTATGTGTCTGAAAAAGATCTAAGATTATGTCGCGAAATAATGGTAAAAATGGAGATTTGACATACGGACCAAATTTAATGACAAAACTTGGGACCACACCTAATTGAGGTTAATTAGGAGGAGGAGAAGAAAAAGAAAAAAAAAACTAAAGAAGTACCGCCTAATTATAGTACACTAGTGACACTAGATTGAGATGAAAGTTGACACCCAGTGGGGCGATATTCGAGATGTTCGATGCAGCATCACCTAACTACGGATATCTAAGTGGAAACTAAATTAGACTTAGACTTACTAGAGTTTAAGTGTAAGATATACGACGTCGATACTTCGGTACTATAACATCATCCACTTTTTACTTACTGTGCCGCAACTTATTATTTTGGGTACTTGGAGGTGGCTAGTGATGAGCAAGTGGTACCGGAAATAGTGAAATTTCCCCACAAAACTGAACCCAACCCAATGGTGACCACTCCAAATGCCCAGGTAAACTCAATCATAGTGTATCGGACTATAAGACTATAAGTAGTGTTCATTTTGTTGTAGAACCCATAATTAGCAACTGGGGCTAAGCCCTGTTCATTTTAGAGTACTTACCTCGCCCCAGCCCCGACATCCCTCACTTCTACCACCGTTGCACCACCCTCCACCACCACCGACAATCCCCCCTCGCCAGCCCTAACGGTGGTCTCGATTCGCACGAACAATGGAACCCCGATGGGGCTTAATCTCGCACCTTTGGATGAACATGTACCCTAAAAAACCCGTAGAACCAACAACTGGACCTTTTTGCGGTTAAAGGTTACTTGGGATGGCATGAAGAGGAAACCATCAGATCCCGAGTTCAATCTTGCTCGGCTTAAGCGAATAGTGCGGCCACTAATCAGCAAAATCCATCTGCTTAATGATCTAAACGAAAAGTACCCTGATATTTTCCAGTTCCAATTGAAGGCTGCAACAACACGAAATGATGATGATGATAGAAGAGTGAAAAGAAGAAGAACTGATGATGCCGATATGAGTTATGAAGATGCTGCTAGTAGTGATGTTGGAGGTGGTGGAGAAGTTCTGTCCACCAAATCATCAAGTCCTTCGGTGGTACCGCAATCGTTCATTAGTCCTGCCAACTCGGCAGATCGCTTAAGCTCGCTTCAGCCTTACTTAGCACCACCAGTATATGACATATACAGAGAAATATTTCAGGTGTTTCAGACCATAGTACGGACAAGTACTAGTGAGTATCCGTCTTCTGTGCCCAAACTCTCCACTTTAAGCTCTTTTAAAATGGGTAAGTTTATAGCGTTATCTACAAAATCTACCTACTATAAATCCAGTCAGTCTTCGCTTTTTGACCAGGACGCATTACCTCAAATCTTACAACAGTCCCAACAGAACTTATCAGATGATATAGATCATTGGTTCGAGTTGGATCCCAAACTGATCACAGTGTCTTATCGGAAATACTTTTTTTTGGGGTACTTGATCCACCTTCTCACTTTTCATCTGAACCAGATCTTATACCTTTTGATCCCAGTACTTACCAGCTGGTTGAACGAAGAAAGCGATCTGGGCAAGGAGATCTTGAGTACAATGGCTAGAACCATGTTTTACGAGTACTGGATGTTTGACTCAAAATACGAGACCATAGATCAGAAAATAATTCATACTTTAAATGGGTCCATTGAAAATAGTCACAATATCAAAGCTTTCTGGACTCTTCATGAAATTGGGTACTGGAAGAGTTTAATTGGTGATGAATACGATACCCTCTTTTTGGATACGCTAGCATTGAACAAAAAATTGGCCCTGGTGCCTGATCTACAAGATATTTATCTGGTGATACGACGGAACCCACAGCATAAGAAGAATAATGAAATATTAATGATTATAATCACAAAAATTATTACCGGCACCAGAACAGCCCTCAAAGAGGCAAGAACTATCACCGATACCTTAGAGCAATTGAAGGACTCGTTTGACCAAGTGTGGGAATTTTTAAAGGTGTGGCTTTCGTTCGATTACCTCGTATTTAATTCGTTATACCCCGGAAACGAAATAATATTTGAGGCCATGTTAAAAATTAACCGACTTTTAGATTCAAGAATGGTTAAAGTGATTGATAGGCTTCAAGAACATGAACTGTGGAACGAGACCAGGTTCCAGTATGAAGACTTATCGGTTCGCAATGGTGCGATGTACATCTTGATCTTAATACTCAAGACCTATTTCCTAGATACTGGTGAAGAAATTGATTTGGACGGGTACACCGCTGGAGATATTGGTGGCATGATGGTTGAGCTAGAGTTGACCGAGTTCAACACTGTAAATGGAGACTTTAATGATTTTTTGGTGTGGTTATATGAAAAGGGAAATGATTTGTATGAGATCGGAAAGATTTGCGTAGATGGATATTACGGTGGAGTTAGAAGAGGCAGATTAGGTGTGGTCGCCAGATTATATGGTTGAAATATCTAGAAAGGTATTCAAATGATTGCAATTATGATTTTATGGTTTCTACAATTTCTACGAATTTTTATGGTGTTTAGTTGAAAGTTTGTGGTTCGAAAGGACCACTGGTTCTTGGTAAATATGTACTAATAATATAATAATACAATTAAAAAATAATTCTCTATATTATTCTGTAGCTGGAGCCATTGCCTGAGTTACAATACTTTGGTTCGTCTCTTGAGAACTACCATAAGTTAGCCGTAATGTATCCATAAGTATGGATGTTATAGGTGGTGATTTTATGTGTAATTGGCTGTTAAGGCATACCTACCAAGGTCTCTTATCGTTTTTGTCTCTTAATTTAGTTCCTGTTACCTTATACTCTATTACCTAGCCTGGTTTTCCCGTCTACGACCACACACTCGCCGTTCAAATCGTTGTTCTCTATAATGTTCATCACTTCCTGGACTACCTCTTCGAGGCTTACCACACCAAAATCTCCCTGTATAGTGGCAGATTTGCCCATATCAGTACCTGGAATCAACCCTGGTAACATTGCATTCACTCTTACCTTACCCTTAAGCTCGCTTGCTAAAGAAGTGGTGAAGCCTAGCAATCCTGCCTTGCTAGCAGCATATACAGAGGTTCCAGGAACCGTTTGGTTTGTCAATGATAAGAGTGACGACACATTCAAGATTATCGGTTTGAGACCGGGTCTTTTGGCTAGTTTTAACATCGGCATATAGGCGTATTTTGCTAGTATTATGGGAGCAGTCAAGTTCAAACCTATAGTCTGCTCTATATACTTATTCATAAGTCTGGGTAATAGCACATGATTACTCATTCCAGCACAATTGACAAGTATGGAGGTATCCTTAAGTTCCTCGGTAACACGGCGGTCTATTGGTTCTCCCAAAACCTTTAAAAGATCATAGTCTATGTACAGATGGGTTTGACTCGGTGATGTTGGAAGGGTCTGGATATTGTCTTTCAAAGTCTGTTCGTTTCTGGCAAGTAGCGAGATGGAGCATCCTCTTGATGCGAGTTCATATGCAATGGCCTTTCCCAATCCTCGGGAGGCACCTGTGATCAATGCCTTGTGGCCTGTTAAGTCCATCATGTTGATAAGAAGTAAGATGACCTTGGATTATGTAATGAGATAGATAAAATAAGCTGATGTGAGACTTGCCTGGAGGTTTGCACCCAAACACCAAAATTGGTGGAATGAGAGGGAAGAAATAGAAACGTTGGTTGTTGTTGGCCGGATATTTATTTCTTTGGTTCCGTCATTTTTTTTGGCCTTTCTGGAGAGTGTGTGTTGGTGTATAGGTTTTGTTCATTCGTGTAATTGTAGCAATCGTAGATGCGAAATGGTTGGAATGAGTTGGTATATCACCGTGGAGACACCTTCGGATGAGATGAAATTACCTGGGTAATACAGAACATTAATGATTGCTTCTTATGAATGGTTCTTTATTAAAGGGTCTTAATTATTTCATTCTGAAATTAATATAATGGTAGTGTTTCTGGATCTTTATAATTTTTTAAAAATTTGAAAAATGTGAAAAATTGACATAAAATTAAAACCAACAAAAAATTGTAATTGAGTGTTTCCAAAGAAAATAAGATAATAAGAATCTCTCTATTCAATGAAACAAGTAAAACAAAGGTGAAACAAGCACAATATGTCTTAAGAAGCTGAAGATTTGGTGCTTTATCTATTCATAACCTTATTACCTAGCAAAATAATCGTATAACATCAGATTTTCAATCTTGAAAAGATTACTTTTGGTTTAAATTATTTTCAGGAGCCACCAGTACAAGTTAAATTGGCAATTGAATAATATTAAGTA
Source organism: Suhomyces anneliseae (assembly GCA_030568535.1). Lineage (NCBI taxonomy): Eukaryota > Fungi > Ascomycota > Pichiomycetes > Serinales > Debaryomycetaceae > Suhomyces > Suhomyces anneliseae. The sequence continues at coordinate 129,716 of JAJMGB010000035.1, forward strand.
TAAAACAATGAAGTTTGTGGTGGAATATTCTTTTTATTTGACTAGGGGAGTATACTCAAAAAAATCCCTTTTCCAAGAGCAAGACTTCGTGGCCAAGTTGGCTAAGGCGTAAGACTGTTAATCTTAAGATCGTGAGTTCGACCCTCACCGAGGTCGTCTGTTCTACAATTTCTCAAGCCTTTATGGCCAAGTTGGTAAGGCACCTCACTAGTAATGAGGAGATCGTCAGTTCGAATCTGGCTGAAGGCATTCATTTTTTTGAATTTTCAACAAGCTACTTTACTTTTTAATAATTGGATTTAGTACCAATTTAATACTCTACATTTTTGCATTGACTTGCTTGTTTGTTACTGATTAATTTTTATAATAAATTTATTATATAGATATTTCCAGATGAACACACGCGATTAATATTTCTTGTGATCTTAGTGATTTCACCAGATACTTCACAAAGTAGATCCAGGCTCTTCAGTGAGAAGAACACAGTATTGCCAATTGATTTTGATTATCTTGTTTAGAATATTGGAATTGTTAAAGTAATTATTTCTTTTGAACAATTCACTTTCAACCAATTTTTCAAATCCCACATATATATGATTTGAGGATGATGGAAATGGTGGTATTTCTTTCAATTAATAATACCGAATTTGGCCCGAAACTCTATGATTTCTTCACTGATTCATAATTTTATTTTCATAGTAGCATTAATTAATTCTTTGCTGCGTTTATTCGCTTGATAATAATGAACTAATACCCATAATACCCAACAATCCGTACTTGAAGTAGACATTTTCACTAATTAAAATGGTAACGTAACCGAGTTTTGGAAGATAGAACTTGACAGTACCCACCAAGTCGGTCTTTTGGTTCAAATAACTTTGTTTCTTGGCATATAATCCCAAATCATCAATAGCATTGTTATCACCTTTAGTGAGTAAAAGTTGTTTATCGGTATTATGATGTTCTCTTAAAACTCTGTGAACAATTGGAATTGGCTTACCCTCAATTTCATAAACAACAATATCACCTACCTTGGCTTGGTTATCTCTATTCCATAACATAAGAATATCACCTCTTTGGAAAGCTGGTTCCATTGATCCTGATAAAACCACCACTACTGGAGAATGGGAATTGGCTACCACGGAAAGGGTCTTCCAAAGTATGAATGCAGAGGAAAAGACATATGCTAAAGTCAAGAGCTGTTGTAACTGTTGACGGAGATTCATGATGTGTGGGGTACGATGAAGGGTATTGGTTGGTGTGTTTGTCTGACCAGCGTGTTATGTGGACGACATATAGATAGGGAGATCACGTGGAAGAGGACGCGGTATTGTTAGAGTAGTGTAGACGTAGAGCGTAGACTATAGAGCGTAGAGCTTAGAGGGTAGACTATATACTGTATAATGGAAGTATGGGGTGGGAAAGATCACCAGAGAGGAACGGGGGTGGATGTTCAGGTAGGAGGTATATATCCGGGGCTACCGATGGTGTGAAGATAATGTGTGGGATCCGAGAGATTGGGTATGTTTTAGTGGTACTTTAGATGGTTAGTGTAGGGCCAATTGCTCACACTATGTTAACTATGAGACTTGATCGAGAGACCAATATTAAGCAGTAAATATTAATTGAAATTAGGAATGTGAACGGTAAATTCTATGAGTACCCATATGGAAGATTTTAAGGAGATACAGTAAATAATTTATTAAGGATTAGTTTCTCTCTCTATTAAGAGGAACCAAATTGAATATGGTTAATTAATAGTGTGGCTCTGGCTGAGGAGACCAAAATTAATGAAGTAACGATAAGTAGGCGGGTTGGGTAACGAGGCGAGGGCACCAAAGCTAAAGTGTTCCAACAGTCAAAATTACCCCCGGATCACTTGTCTTCAGTCAATTGGTCAATTATCATATTTTTCTAATATCTTGATAATTAATTTGATACTCAGTATCTTGCGATCACATCCAGTATAGAGGCGCAGACCACTTAAATGGTAACATAGTAACGTGATAATGGAGACAATACACATCAAAAAATTAAGGTTGATAGTCTAAACCTTAACCCAAAGGCTTAATCTATAATTAGAATTAAAATAGGCCAAAATTGTACACTAAAAATGCTACAGAAATCGAGGACTAGACCAATCTTCAATTCAAGTACAGACGAAAACAATTTAAGCCTCCGATTAGATTGGCGTACTTAATTAGGCCAAATAGTCTAGGTTTCAGATTAACCTACCTACAAACAGACTTTAGTGTATTCGCTGTAGATTAGTACAGTATTAGAATATTCTTTCAATGGTTGTTGTTGTATAGAACTGGTAGTATAGAGAAAATTAAAATGTACAATTTTGGTTGGTGGTTTCAGTGGGTTATAATTATAGAAATAAAAGAGGCTCAGTCCAATTCAAACAAACAATCGTGAATTGTTCCAGTGTTTGTATATGTTTGTAAAGTCGCAATAATTTCCGAGCTATTTTGTTTTGGTTGGTATTGCAGTATGGGGAGATGTTACATTAGATGAAACATATTGTTCGGAATTAACGGAAAAGGTAGAAATCCGATTTCCCCAGATTATTTGGAGGTATTTCCTTTTATTGTTATTATTGAAGTAAGAGAACAGAAAGAACAATTACATTGCTGTGTCAGAAGAAACGCCAATTGCCATTAGTCCATTTTAGGAGGTAGTGATGTCTGTTTTAGGAGGTAGTTTTCTTGTGAAAGGATGAGGCCCGTTTTGGGACAACATAGAAATTTTTTTTTTGTTTTTTGCATAATGTATTTTAGATACATACAAACTACTGAAAAAATATCAATGACAGCAATATTGACTTAGTAGTTTACTAGCAGATGCAAATTGGTAATTCTACAATTCCATTGGATAGTTAATATTTTTTTAGTATCTAATGCTGTGATGGTGGTAGAGGCGGACAAAAAAGAAAATGGAAAAACTTACAGTATAGACGAGATGATGCTTTGAGACATACATGATATACGAGGAAATATTGATGGGGGAGAAGTAAAAAAATTTAGTTTCGATGGCAAGTTAAATAGTAGAAACCAAAAAAATATATTTATCTATTTAACATACTCATCGACTGGTATCCTCAGCTACCAACTAGCGAAGATATCAAGTAGTAACTTTTATTGGATAGGTTTATTAAGAGTGGCAATTCCACTGGGATAGTAGAAGTAGAAATTATTTTTCAGGCTGAAATGGATATTGGTTTAGGCCCTTTTAATCACCGATGAATGCATAAAAACCATCTTTTTCACATACCCATTTGAGAAGCCGGACTAACCTACATGGAAGAATTACATGATAGGAAGAGATGGCCTCCTATCTAGTTACATGCAGCAGCAGCAGCAGTAGCAGTAGCAGCAGCGGCAGCAGCAGCTCATCTCAGCGAGGCATGTTTTAGAATAGACAGAGAAAGGGAACGGAGGTAGCCTCCACCCAGCATCCGCCAGCCATATTGGGATCCCCCACATCCGCAACAAGCTGCGAAAAATTTTCGAAACCAATCAGATTTAATCACGCAACAAGCCTTCCCATCCACACAGTGAGACGGACAGTAGGCCGGCCGTAACAGAGTAGGAGACGAAGAAACAAGCCCCCAAAGGGGCCAATTGCACTCGTACTCCGATGACCATCACGATCGTCCAGTTCTGAAGGTTCTAGCTTGTCTGGTGGTGGTGTTTGGTGTGGATTCTATCTTTTACTTGCGGTCTTAGTACTGGCGCTCGCTCGCAACAGGCCGCTATTTCGCTATTTCGCCAATTTCCGCACCAGGCTAGCGGCACAGCGGCCATAGTTGCGGTATTTTGGTAATTTTGGGAGGCCCTAATTTACTGGGTCTCCGCAGCTGGTGTAGCAGAACAGTATTGTCCATTGATCCACGATCCAGACCACTTCAGACCTGATCAGACCTGATCAGACCTCACCAGCCCTCACCAAACCCCTGTAAACAGCCCCCTGCTAAGGATCAACTGTCTCCCTGTAAAACATCAGCCCGCGAGCACCATTGCAAATTGGCACTATTTCTACCGAGGCTCTCTCCTTAACCTGGCCACTATTTTTTAGGTCGTCCCTGATCGTTTAGTCCTGACCCTTTTCTCCCTGGCCCTCTCACCCGAGATCCTCAACCCTCAATCCAATCTCGCATATTTTTACACAAGCCCTATTGTGACTAGGGCCTTATTCATCTCTGATCTGATCTACGGCATTTGGATCCTACCACCACTATCACCACTATTCTTTAGCGAGACTATACCGAGTTTTCTCCCTAACTTACTAAGCTGACTCATCGCTAGTAGCTACGACTACTACTTTACTACCTTACTACTCCCTTTACTATACACTACAGAGTTGTGGGCTACTGTCTCAGTATTTGCTGTCTAAATTGCTCCGCAGAAAAAAATCGTCACTAGTGTTACCTATTAATCATCATGAACCCTCCAGAGAAAGAGCCACTGCCGACAGACGGTAGACCGGTCGATCCAGAAGGCACTACTGGTCCAGCTCCAGTGACCTCTCCAGGCCCAGTTCCTCCAGCTTCCAGCGCTGTTCCACCACCACCAGCACCTCCAGTAACAGCTCCTTCTACCGGTGCCGCTACCGCTACCGGTGCTTCTTCTGCCACCTCCAACACCACTAACACCACCAATAATCCTCGTCCTCCGTTCCCTGTTCCATTGCAACCGACCACCAGTCAGGTCGAATCAGTCACTCCCTTGAAGCCAACACATTCCGTCTCGTTTGTGGACTTGGAGTCCCAAGAAAGAGCTAGAAGATTCACCATTTCCGCCCAACCATCTTCCGCTAATGTAGCCAGTTTAGATCAAGCCCAAGCAATCAATGTATCAACACCTTCTTTGCCTCCTTCAAGAAAGGCTTCCGTCAACAAGAGCAGAAAGAACTCCAACAATGATGTTTTATCATTTATGGCCTCCAATAACTCTTCTCAACTTGCAAATCAATTGAAACAATCTCAATCTAATGTCCAACATGGTTATATTTCTAGTGGAGGCTCATCCAGAGTAAATTCTCCTAATTTAGAGACTTCTCCACATTTACCAACCACTTATTCTTTTGAAATGTCCAAGAAAACTGGCCGTAAGCTTAGAAAATCTCCATCTCCTCCTCCACTGGGTTCTCAAATCTCTTTAGAAAGAAGACCTTCTGCTTCTCAACCAATTAAAATTAATACTCCTGGTAATCTTTCAAGAAAGAATTCTACTAAAAAATCATCCAATAAAACCATAGTTGCATCTCCTGTTGGTCCTCCAGTTCCTTTCCAACAATATTTATCTAAAGAAGATGATGGAAAATTCCATATTTTATTGGGTTGTACTGGTTCAGTAGCCACCATTAAAGTTCCTTTAATTATCGATAAATTATTTCAAATCTACGGGAAATCTAAAATTTCTATTCAATTGGTGGTTACAAAATCTGCTGGTCATTTTTTGAAAGGTTTGAAAATTCATAATGATGTAAAAATATGGAGAGATGAAGATGAATGGGCCAATTTTAATGAACAAGCTTGGAATACTACCACCACTGCAAGTACTAATGTTCTGTCTAATTTAAACCCTGCAGGTGGACAGAAAAAGCCAAAGAATCCTTTTGATAAAATGATTCTTCATAATGAATTAAGAAGATGGGCTGATATTATGTTAATTGCTCCTCTTTCAGCAAATACTCTTGCCAAGGTTGCCAATGGTATTGCTGATAATTTATTAACCTCTATTATCAGATCTTGGGGTCCAAGCATTACTACATCAAATCAAAATGTTAAGAAGCCAATATTGGTGGCTCCTGCAATGAACACTTTTATGTATATCCATCCAATAACTGCCAAACAAATTGCCGTTCTTACCCTGCCTGAATATGGTTTCGGAATTGAAGTTTTGAAACCAGTTGAAAAGGTTTTGGTTTGTGGTGATATCGGTATGGGTGGTATGAGAGAATGGAGTGATATTGTGGATATTTTGAGAAGAAAAATTACAGCATTGAAGGCAGAAAGAAAGCAAAGAGACGCAGAAGCTGCTGACCTCGAAGACGATGGGGATGACGAGGAAGAAGAAGACGATGATGACGATGTGGAAGGAGAAGACGACGACGAAGAAGAAGAGGAGGAAGATGACGACGATGATGATGATGATGATGACGATGATGACGACGACGACGATGAAGACGACGATGAAGATGAAGAAGACGTCCAACAAAAGGGCGACATCAAGAAAGATTCAACCGACAGAACCCATCACGTCATCGAGGAGCATGAAGATGAAGATGAGAATAATAAACAGACTAACGATAATGATAATGATGAAATGATATTTGAAATTACTGATCAAGAAGGCGACGACGGGGACAAACCAAATGAATGCAGTGAAAACGAAAACCCAGAGTCCCACACATCAAGAACCCAACGCATTACTATACCGAAAGAGATGAATAATATGATTTGAATCGATTCTCATGCTACAAGCGACCGACCGACCAGTCCACAACTTTAAATGATTAGACTAAACCTGATTATAAAGAGATCCTGTTTGGATCGTAGAAGTAATCATCAGCCATAGAGCAGTCACTACCAGAAAGGGAAGGAAGAGATAACAAAGAATCGTGACATGATAATGAATTGCAACATGATTAATAATAAAATGTCAAGAAAATGACATATCACATTTCCGTGTCTGATATCTATCTATGTCACTTTTGATGTCATTTCTCTGTGTCACATTTCGTGTCACACCTTATGTCATTTCCATGTTTCATGACTGATGAGACTCTGTTGTAGCTTGTATAAAAGTCCTGTGCAGTCACTAGGAATAAATATTTATAATGCCACTAATTCCATTAACTAAGCCAACTCGTGTTTGGTAATCTTTAGTAATCTGTAGTCTAATCACTATGAACGTTGTGTGATTATGAGCCAGCTGCAAAAAAACTGGGCCATATTTACTTATGAACAAATACAGTAACGGTTTGAGCGAGGGTAGCCAAGTCTAACGTTTTATTGACCTAGTGAATAGTAAGTAGAGTATCAGAGCTCAAGTAAAATAGAGTAGTTTGGACCGTGGGGACTTGGTGGTGGTGATGTACTGCGGTACTATCGGAATTGTCTCCGTATAGTCAGAAGGTAATAATAGGCAATGCAGTGGTTGAAGTAAAATGATCATGTCATGTAAAGTAGTACATGTAGTGCAAGAGAGTCACGTTGCCTTACCTGTAGAAGGCTGTAATGGTTGCATTGGTTATAGAGAGATGGGTTATATTTGGGAGGAGGCGCAGAATAAGCTAACAATAGTAGTAAAGTGTGGTTAGAGATTAGAGGATAGATAAACTGTGGTGAGTTGGTGAAGTAATGACCAGACACATGGGGGAGGTAGGAGCGATGGAAAATGACTTATGCTATTTATAAAGATGTCTGGTGTTTATGTAAATATATGTTTATCTATATGCTATGGTTAATGGAGATGGACTGGTTAGTTGAGGTGTAGCCGAACCTGGTTGACAACGTCTGAAACTCGCTTAAATACACTTACAATATGGATAGTATACATAGATCTGGTGCTTGTGCTTGCGCTTGTAGTATCGGAGTTATCTGAGTTAGTTTCATATTTGCAGCAATTACCAAAACGAGTTAGTTAATAGCCAAAAGCAACTGTAGAAATGCTGGCTCCAGGAACCACAGTCTGAGACACCAGGGGCTCAAGAGGCACTAGAAGCACTAAATGAACCAATTGAGCTAGTAAAATGCTTGATGGGTTGGTAAATGCCAGGTAAATTACCCAATTGAGTGGGCTTCAGTCCTGTTTAAGCTACTGGTTAAGGTAACTGGAATATGGAACAAACTCGTCAGCCAATTCGAGCTCAAACTGGTCCATCAACACCTTGACCACCTGCAATTGGCGCAAATTGCGTTCCCATATGAATTCGTTCAAGTCGCCCTCTGTTTCCAAGTAATGCAACAACCGGTGTTGATTATTGAGATGGGAAGAGATGGTAAGGTTATACAATAGCGAATCCACCAAATCGTCCACCTTTTTGGTGGAGGAAACGTCTATATGCAAATGATCCAAGAGGGCCAGAGCTTTCTTGGGGATAGAAAGACGAGGATCAGGAGAAAACCCGGGTATTTCAACCATTCCTGATGGTAAAATAGAATCGAAAAATAGAACCGAACGGTATGATTTTGACGAGCTGGGTTTCTTGAGAGAATTCTTTTTAAAGAACCGGTTAATCCAAAATGATGCCATTGATGTTGAATGCATTGGAACCACCACTAAGCCTTTACCGGTGAAAATTGAGTGGAGAATCAGCTCAAATGTATAATTAAGTAAGACATTGGGAAGAGTAATGGCATTATTATTAGACCTGGTTCTTTGGACTTCCATAACTACCACATCAGGCTTGGTCTTCAACAAGTCTTTCGCAACCAGTACCGACAAATGGTTGAGGTATCTTTTTGCATCCACTTGCGATTCAGGCGAAATAAGCGGAGTATATTTGGCCCCGTATACATTATGAAGGTCTAGTTTAGACCATTGTGATATTTTAGCTATTTCTAAGTTTGGGTATGTAGCAGCACAGTATGAGAAGTTCTTAATCCCAATATCTATTGATAGCACATTAGGGGTAGCAGGGATTAATTTGGCAAGTTTAAGTCCGGATATAATTGAAGATACGCGGGTGGTCTTGGTAGGTGGGGTTGGTATAGGAAGACCACATAGTAAGGCAATTTGATTAAGCAGGGATATTTTTAATTTGGATAGCTGCGAAATCATTTTGCAATCTGAATTTGGGTGTTAAAAATTGCACCCGTTTTTTTTTTTTTGGTATATAGACACAGGCACAGACAGACACAGACGATGGGTCAATGTTTTTTTTTAAAGTGACAGAAATGGGCGTATTTGAAACGACGACGACTAAGTGCAGTGTGTGTTTGGAATTTGAACACGGTAACGATTGAAATAGACTAAGCGAAATATCGTAAACTAGGTTTTGACCACAGTAGGAATTAAGAAAATTAAGCAATTAGGAAAATAGGAAAATAGGAAGGGGGTGTATGTGTGTGTAAATGTGTGGTTAGTTGAAGTTAAATGGCGACAAAGGAGTTTCTTAAGGAAGGATTGAAAAATTCGAGATTAATGATCTTCGAGTATAAAGGTAGAGAAGGATGAATAATTTAACTGTTTTGGGACGAAGAATAGAGAAATAAGGATGAGTTAATGCGTTAAAAGAGTTAAAGAACAACGCGTTCAGACGCGAGTGAATCTGCCCTGTAGGTGTCCCCCATACGCGTAAACTAGACACTAGACACAACTAGACGACACCAAAAAACCTTTTTGGGGGTTAAGTGCGTGTGAACCCTAGAAATGTACGGCTAAATTAAGTACCAAAAATAGCGCCACATGTTCAGGTCTAAGGCGAATATGTGAAAAGGAGGCACAGGGCGTTACGAGCATTGCACGACTTGCCACAGCCACCATCATCAGAAGTTATGCGCGACGTGCATATAGTCTATCATTGCAGATACTACTAAGAAAAAAGAGTCATAGGATAGCAAACTAGCGAGATGGAATGAAAAATGACAGTAACAGGATCAATAATAGATCAGTACGATTTGCTCGAGGAATTTCATTATTGATGTCAAAAAAAGGAAAGGAAAAGAAAGGGTTTATTAAGGAGGATTTTTTATAATTTATCAATTGATCCTTTTGAACTGGATCTATTCTAGTTATTCCGGTGGTTCCATAAATAGCTTTTTTTTTTTTTAATACATACATCTAGGTTCAGAATCTAACTGTGCCATTGCAACTAACTAGTCCGAGGAAAATTATCAAGCGTAACGAGCACGAATTTGTGAACAAAAAAAAAAAAAATAAAAAATAAAAAAGCAATTAGATTGCTCACAAAGAAAAAAATGGCCCAAGGGCCTTGCATGAAAAATGCAAGAAGCGCGCTCAATAAACTTTCCTAAAAAAGGAGACAATTCACCCTAATTCAGGCGGGCTTTTGTTACGATAACACCAAAAAAAGATTTTAGACGGCAATTACAGGATAGTATAAATATCGATCAAATCCTTCAATCCTTTGGACTTTTTCTTTCTTCTTTTATCATCAATCAAATACAATAATCACAATGCAATTCCAACAAGTCGCTATCGCTTTAACTGCTATCACCGCCGTCTCTGCTGCTAACGCTTCCAACGGTTCTAACGGTTCCAACCACACTAACGGTTCTTCCTCCCACGCTGCTGGTGCCGGTGTCTCTTCCGTCAACATGATGGGTGCTGCTGCCGCTGCCGCTGCCGGTGTTGCTTTGTTATTCTAAACTAACTAACATGATACATGTCAGAGTGGATTCTCTGACTTACTCTGAGATTTCAGTTCATTTGGTTGGTTTTTTGTAATATATTCGAGGCTCACTTAATATACTAGATGGAGCTAGCACTAATTTAATATCACACTTAATACAATATACTTGTTATTAAACATTTTAAAAAAAAATTTTAATCGGGGAAAATCAGTTGATATCTGATTCTCTTCATTGTAGTTACAAAAAAAGTAGAACTAAAAGTAATTTTTCACCTATCTTATCAAGATAAGAAACTAAGTAGTACAAGCTTGAAGTCCCAAGACATTTCGGTAATGAGCAACCTTTGGTTATAGAGCGTTATGCTTCTCTTCCCTTTAAAAGTTGGTCCCCCATCAATATTATCAAGAGGGTCTACCAACTTTGGGTTTGGACTTATCGGCATTTTTCATTTTTTTTCTGGTGGGTGGGGGTAAGTGGGGGGTGAAAATTTTTCATTATTGCTACGCTTAAACCTACTTTTGCCAGTATAGATGGTCTAAAGACCCCCCCAAAAAACTATTCAAATAAAACCTATGATTCCTATCCGTTGTAACCGACTAACCGGGCTAGCCCATTTTAACGTTTCCAGCCTTCAACTGGATTTTGGTGTAGTTTCTTCGGTGCTAAGCCTTGCGAATTTGTCTTTTTCCTTATCTGTGTCTTATCTGGCAATGTTACCTAATTAAATGCGGGTAACCGTAGTTTCAAGTTGTGTTCCCCTTATTTTAGACCCGACCTTGTCCTCCCCCCACCAGCCCCCTCCCCCCC